>BQNB010007429.1:70911-93588 GCA_026074375.1 Tanacetum coccineum | reverse complement strand
ACTTTTGTGTAACAAATTATTACGTATGTATGAATATCTATATCCACATGTTCGTTTATGACATTCATTGTATCGATAGATGCTTTGTATGTAAGTATACGAACTTGTATATGCCTGAACGTGTAACCATATCGTAAAAGTAAAAGAAAACAATTATGTTTGTGGGAAAGTCGTGGGTAATTTCCCACAGATTTCCCACCAAGTTGATAAATCCGTGGGAAATACGTGTGTAAATATCCATAGATTTCCCACAAAAATATCGTCTTTACGTTTCTGCCTACTTACACATTCTCACGTTACTTAGTATGCCTATATATGTGTTTTTAGTTTCATTTTATATGTGTTTGTTTATTAACGTAACTATTCATGTGAGTATCGCATGTGTACGTGCTAGTTTAGGTGTAACCTTTTGTGTAACAAATCATTACGTGTGTATGAATATCTACACGTGTGTGTTCCACATGTCCGTTTATGACCTTCATTGTATCATTATATGTTTTGTGAAAAGAGAGCTAAGTTGTTAAGGTTGTTTGATATCATATTTTATCCTTTTGTACGCTCTTAATGGATTTGTTTAGCTTTTGTGATAAGTCTCATACGTAATCTTATTCTGGTCAGGTTAGTCAGGTCTTATTAGTGTTATTCGGGTCAACCCGAGTAACCCAAATACTGAATAGGGTTGGATATCGGGTTGAAACTTTTTGGCTAACTAGGGTTCGGGTTGACCAGAATAAGAATTATTTTTTAATATACATTTTTTATATTTTTTATTTAAAAGAGTAAAAAAAAGGATTTATTTTACATTCTACCCATATTCTGGTTGACCCGACCCGAGTTGACCCAACCTGAATTGACCCGAACCCGAGTAACCCGAATTCAAATAAGGTCGGGTTCGGATATGAAATTTTTAGTGTTGACCCGACCCGAATTGACTCGAACACGACTAACCCGAACAACGATATTATCACATGTAAATATTAGTTTTTAGATAAAAAAATTTCCTAAAAATGTACTGTGAATAAAAGACCCAATTTCCCTTTCCCGCTCTTAATTTCACCCAAAGTCAAAATCCCTAATTCACTCCCCCCTCTTCTTTTACTTTTTCTTTGCAAAATCCTAAACTCAAACTACTTCATCATCTTAGCGGCCCTCTTTACCACACCTCTGTCACCACAAGATAACTTCACCATCTTCTCCATTACCACCTAATGTTCCATCATTCCCCACTACACATAAACGGTAAACTATTTTTTTTTTTTGTTATTATCTAATTACTTATTCTTAGATTGATTAGTCTTTAATATGTATTGTATGGGATGATAACTTGATTTTGAGTTATCAATTGACTTGAACACTTAATTGACCTGATTACTTATTTTGATAACTATTTTTTTTTTGTTATCATAAACCACCTAAAAATGATAACTTGAATTAGTGTTTAATATGTATTGTATGGGATGATAACTATTTTTTTTATTTTCTAATTACTTATTCCCCACTTCTAATTTGGTATTAAAGCCTTGAGTCTTTTGCTCAAGTCACATCATGTGATCCTATCAACTTCTAAGCCATCATATCATGTAAACTGTATGTCTCATAGGTTTTTTTTTTGTTTTGAAAAAAAATTGTAATTTGTTTTTTTTTTCTTTCTAATTTAATGTGATGATATTTGAGCCAGTGGAGCTATCAAGATTAAACGGTGTCGTTTTGTGTAGTATCTACTATCCCATGGTGTTTGTGTATGTTTTGAAGGGATAAAATAATAAAACAAATAAATTGTAGCAGAGCTTAAAAATGTTAACAAGAGAAGAGTTGATTTATTTATTTGATCAGTTTTCTGATCTCATTTCTCACCCTGGTATTAAATACAGTACATATATTTTATTTGTTTCTATTAGTAATATTTTGGTTTAAGATATGGTTTTTAATTTTGGGGATTTTGTTTGTGTTCAGATGTAAAGAAAAGAATTGTAGATGCTGTTGCTGATAATCAGGTATATCTAATATCATCCTTGTTACTATATTTTGGTATCTTTTACTAGTAGTTCCTTAGTTATATTTAATGGAACAGTAACTAGTTTGTTTTCTTTAAAATGTTTTGATAATATCGGAAATGGTGTCGAAATCAACCACAAGAATCCTAAATCAAATTTGTTTCCAAAATAGATGAGTAAAATGGCACCAAGTGATTCTAATAGGATTAAATATTGACCAGTTGTCTTAAAACCCCAAAATCATATGTTAGAAATGGTTAGTCGGTGGTTCCGTCATGCCTTTAGTTACCACTTACTGCAGTTTCTTTCTCATCTTAGGTCTGTTAATTGCATTTAGGAAGTTTCTGGATGTCTGATATGTACTAGATTTCTAGTTCATTTCTGACAAGCTTCAATGGAATGAGGGTCACACGACTCACACCAGATAGATGACGCATAGCCTTTACAATTACGTCTACTCATCTTGGTGGTGTGTTGGGATTGCAATGATTTCTTTAGCGATTTATTATCATGATCAGAATGACATGTGAAGTAGGCTAATGGACCGTTAATACAAATATACTCTACATACTCTAGCAGAATTCCAGCCTGCCATAATAAATGGAGATCAGCTCTTCTGAGGGAATTTGTATCGTGTACTGAATATTGATTTATGTCATACAAAGGGTGCTAATTTTGATTGGCTGAACATGATGCTAATAAATACAGGAAGCTGTGGCTGTGATTACCGCTATCCAGGAGGAAATTCTTATGGAGATAGGAGTAGGTAAGACATTTCTTTGATAAATTGTATACGGTTATAGACCTTTGCTTCTCTGCATTTACATATATATTTTGATCTTAGTCGAGCCTTTGCTCTTTGACCATCTAAGATTAGTCTTGCTACAAAAATGTGAAGAACCAACTGTCCCCTCGTCGTGATATTACATAAACATGGTTTCTTACACTTCTCATAGCATCCTGCAACTTCTGAGTTACGGGAATGAAAACATTATAATCACTCTGTTTGTCATTGTCGTGGAGTGTGAGAATCACATGGAGATGTCGGCGTGTGTTAATAGATCCATAGAGAGCCTACCTGAACACATATTGTAGCAGCATTCGCTGAGTAGTTGGATATAGCTAAAACCAGCCTGCTGTTAGAAGAAACAACAGTTAAAGAATATATGCATTATAGTTTATAGTTGATGTTTTTCGCCTAAGTATCCCATCTTACTGTTCTAAATACTCAGAAAGCAATGGGTGACTTGTTGATGATGTGTGACATTACTTCATATGGGGTATGTTCTGTGTTTTTTATTTTGCGTATACTCTTTATTATATAACTTGAGTTCAACCTTGTTGCCCATATATGTAAAAGGTGAAACTTTGAAGCATTATTCTATTAACAAATTATTAAGCTAATGAAGGTGACATGCTTCTTACTAACAAATTGCAATATATTTTGCAGGTTTGGGCATAATTATACCAGTCTCCATACGCGCTTGACTACAACGTTGCTCAAACCATTTTTGGATCAGAAATGGTCGTTGACTCAACATTACGGCGCTGTACAAGGACTAGCAGCTCTTGGACCTAATGTGGTAAATAAATATTACACTTTTTCTCTTTTTGGGGTTTGTTACTCTGATTAGTTATTCTTATACAGTAATGTGTAATTGGATGTAACAGGAGATGCGAATTGTGAAAAAGCAAAACGATAATCTAAAGAAAAATATGGATAATAGAGAGGGTAGCTGCAAATGCTCAAAGAGCAGCGGACCAAACTGGCTTGGCATAAAACACTTGATAGATTGGAGTCTTTTGCTAAGAATTATCCTCCCCGAGCTACTTTCGGATCCTAGTCCTAGCTAGTCTAGTCTGATTTGGCATTAGGCTTTAGTTTCTGTGTTAGAACTATTAGGTTGCAGTATGTCGAAAACAATTTCGATGTTGCGTCGTCCGATTATACTTTGCTACCCTATGTCTTTTGGATTACGGATTTATGTCTATCGGCGACACATTTATGCATTTTGATTACCAGATTTGTTTATTTTAGTGATTTATTAATGGTTTATTGTCTCAAATATTAGTTTTTCATATTTATAGATTCTGGATTCCGGAAAATCTCTGATTATAATATGAATACCACGGAAAAAATTGTTGGTAAAAAATGTGGGAAATCAGTGGGAAAATATTCGTGAGAAAATCGGTGGGAAATAACTGTGGGAGATCTGTGGCAAAAATTGTTGGTAAAAAATATGGGAAATCAGTGGGAAAATATTCGTGAGAAATCAGTGAGAAATAACTGTGGGAAATCTGTGGCAAAAAAACGTTGAATATATGTGAAAAATGGTTGCTAGAAAATGTGGGAATTCAAACCCACGGATTATCCACGGTAATATCCGTGGGAAATAGTCAACGTTTCATGGGAAAATCAGTGAGAAAATATTTACCCACGAGGGTTTTTGCATCGGAATAATTCCGTGAGAAATCCGTGGATAAGGGCTCTTACCCACGAGATTTCCCACGGATTTTACCGTGAGAAAAACCAGTTTGTGTAGTAGTGTGTGAACATGTCATCATATTTTAGGCTAGATGAGGTGGCATAATTTCCTCATGACACCTAGCCAGAATTAGTAAATCGGGTCATTTGTTGTCACTAATTGGTATGAACGAATTAGGCAATCATTGGAGAATTTCAATGTTTTTGTCTTAAACCATTTCTCTCAAAATACCAAAAAAGAACCAACAAATTCACTTTCATTGTCAACCCAAGTTAATCTCCTCAGTCTTAGTTTAATAAAATTAATATTTTTTAGATATTGTTGAATGGTTTTACATAAGACATACGTGTGTTCAATATTAAAGTTAAAGTTAAAAAACAAGGATAAAATGGTCTATCCATATTTAATAATATAATTTTTAGTTTAATTGTATAAATTTATTAATTTGGATATATATAATATATTTAAAGTTTGAGAATGATATATATGTAATTATGATTTTGAGTTGAATATTATGCAATTTTAAGGCTTTGTAGGGATATATATGCAAATCGATGCCTTAAAAGTGAGGCCCAATAAAAGACGCAACATAATATATATATAAACGTGAGGGCCTAAAGTCCTAATTCTAGTAGCTTTACTCTTGAGCACCCTTAGTTCTTTGTTTATTTTGTTTCTTTCTCCTTTTTTTTTTTTTTTTTTTTTTTGGAACGGCGATTTTATTTGAAACAAAAACTAGCAAAGAGCTAGATTACAAAACAATAATATAGGGGTTTTTGAGTCATTCGTTCCATCCGAACGAGGCTTTAGATCTAAACTTACACCAATAAAAAGAACTAGCAATGACATTATCAATAAGCATCGACTTCGAAGGTTTTCTCTCGTCAAATAGTAGCTTGTTTCGATAGATCCAAACGTACCACCAAATGGAGTACCAAACTCCTTCGAACATCTTTTTGAGTTTGGAATCCATACGAATTGAAACAAGCCAAGACTTCCATTCTGCATATGAGTTCAAGTTTGCGTGATCTAAATTCCACCAGCTTAAAACCTTATTAGCAATGTCCCGAACACACACTTACACAAATAACACCACACACACACTAAATCTCTAAACAAATATAATATAATAATCCAAATTCCATAATCTTACTATTAACAATTAAATATCATACTGACAATTGATTAATCCTCTCCTCTCATCAGTCTCTACGAAAATAAAAAATAACTCTCGCGGGGGCGGGACATGATACTGAGATGTCCTTACGACTTCGGAAAATTTTTTTGATCCGGTTGGGGGTTAAAAGCAGAGCGTCGTGGATTTCCAGGCAAGAACCGTTTAATTTTTATCGGGACACCACTGTACCATCAAGTTTCTTCTCCAATATTGGAAGCCATATCTCATCGATAACTCTACCGAGCAGAGGCCACCGAAAATATACCCTACTCTCCAATTCCAATTCCATCTGTCAGCACGAAGGACGATATGACAAACGAACCAATTCACAAGCTGTCGAATTGATTTTGCTCGATACCCCCTCTAGAATTCGAACCAGAAGAGCAGGTACCAAACTCCGTGTCGCTATCTTGGAACGTAACAGTAACATCCTTTGAGGATTCAAGCGCGTATAATCCTTGAAAAATGCTTTAAAAATGCCCCTAGTTGGCCAATGATCCAACCATAATTTGGTGAGACTCCCCGTGTCGCATCTTATGAATCCTATAATCAAAAAACGTACAATACCTTTTCTTTGGATAGATCGAACTCACATCAAAATCAGAAAGCAACATGATTTTGCCATAGAAGTCCATTCCGAAATGAATTTACGCGCCCAACACCGGAATACACAATAACTTTAGTCCAAAGAGAGACTTTTGGCAGAGAAACTTCCAAACCCACTTAATCATCAAGCCACTGTTAAAACCGAAAAAGCAGACACCCTAGCCCGCCTCGTTTTTGTCTTCAAAACATTGTCTTCCATTGAACCCCAAGAAAGCATTTTACTACCCGCAATCAAGGCCATTTAAAGAAAGTGACTTCTAAAAGACATCCCAGATATGAAAGCACCAATGAAGGAACATAGAAAATAGACATGTGAAAGACTGGAATATATCCTAAAACCGATTTCAACAAAGTTAAACGACCACCAATAGATAAACTTTTTGGTTTCATTGAGGAAAGCCGAGACTTCACTTTTTCAACTATCTCTTGCCTGCTTGAACAAAAAAAACCGGTGTCCATAGAACCTCCCACTCTACCCAATATAGTAGAAAAGAACACTTAAGAACGAAGACATCCTAACTTTTCAGCCAGGCTTGGATGACCTGAGCACTTTCCACATTCAAACCCCATTATCTTAACTTTGTCAAGTTTAATCTAAGCCCGAAGCATGAAAAAAGCTTTCAAAACGTGAATCAAAGTGGAGATATTACCGTCCTGACGATAATCTCCACTCCCAAAGAAAATAGCATCATCCGCATAGACAATATGCGAAAGACATAAAGATTGATCTACTAACACAATACCTTTAAACATCCCCGCGTTTACGATCCTTTGAAAAGATAAATGAAGGCTCTCCATCACGAGGATAAAGAGGAAGGGGGATAAAGGATCGCCTTGTTTCAACCCTTTATAGAATTGGAACTCATTCGTAGGACATCCATTGACAAGAATAGAACCCTTAGAAGAAGTTAGGCAACTTTGAATCCAGTTACGCCATTTACACCTGAAACCGAACTCTTTAAGAACCTTATCTAAAAAACCCATCTAATCAGAATCGAAGGCCTATTCAAAATTCGACATAAAAATTAGAGTTTTCATTCTTCTTTTTGTACACCACTGGAGAAAATCTCATTAAGAATAAAACGACCATCAAACATTTGTCGTTCGTCGAAAAACGCAGAATAGCACTTCATAAACAATTGTCCCCCGAAAACATTAACAAGCCGATAGACAAAATCTTGGCAAGATCTTGTAGATACTTCCAATGAGGCTAATAGGTCTAAAATCCCTATGACCAGTTAGCAAATCCGGGACTTTTAGGATCAAAGCTATAAATGATGAGTTACAACCAGGAGGAATTTCTCCATTAATGAAGAAATGATTTACAGCCATATAAACATCGTGCTCAATAACAGACCAAAAATGCCTATAAAAGCCAAAAGAAAACTCTTCATGCCCGGGTATTTTTCTGTCCACAAAAGCCCAAACAGCCGTTTCAATCTCCTGTTTAGAAACTTCTTCGCTCGAGTCCTGACTTTGATCTCGCAGGGAGAGTAGTGTATTGCCAAGGAAAATCCTCATATCATTATAAGCAACACCTCTCTCGGGGGGGGGGGGTGCTATCCGAGGGTTTTAGAGAAATCCTAAAAGTGAGTGGGGGGGGGGGGGGGGGGGGGGGGGAGGGGTGGGGGGGATGTTTAAGGATTTATTTTTATCTTTTACAAGGGGGGGGGGGGGGGGGGGGGGTTGGGGGGGGGGAAATGCTTTAAACTAATATTAAATTAATTCCTAAAATGAGAAAAGAAATTCTTGTTTGACATCATTAGGCTCTCCTTCCAAACGCCATCAATCATAATACCCAGATATTCACTTGAATTACGTTTTTTTAATTTTCAAAATTCCGTGGAAAAATTGAGTTTTTCAATCGCCTTCGATTGACCATATTGTTCTTAGGCCTTTTTGAGTCAAATCCATGAATAATATGATCAATGTTATCTCATCTCAATCTCTCTGCCAACACCTCCATTTCTTTTTCCGCTTCTACATCAGTACCTGTACCTTTGTCAATAACCGCATCTAACGGGTCAACTCCTTCTTAAGATTTGCAATAGTAAAACTGTTTTCCACTTTGTTATCTTTAATCCAAATCTTGAGTGAGCTTTAAGGAATATTCAACCTTTACCCGCCAAGTACGCCATTCCATTAAGTCAACAGAAGGCAGAATTCCAAGTTGAAGTGACGAAATCATTAAAGCCCTCGAGATAATCCAATGGTGGAAGAATTCGAAAGGACCGACCATTAATCATCTGGCCGATCCTCGAAGAAGAATCGTTCTGTGATCTGATAGAATCTGTCTGATTTGATCGAACCTCATTGAAGTCCCCATAATCACTAACCTCTCCTTGCCACTGATTTATAGCATGCGCCAAGTAGTCCCAAAGCATACGTTTACACGACGTGATTCATTCGAAGCATAGACCGCAATTAATCAAGAGGGTCCAATACCGTTCAATAAACAAACACCCCCTAATAATGGATAAAAAAATCCGAAATAGTGAAGCTTATTTTTACAAAAAAATGTTGGGAATCAATCACACAAGATTACCACCTAATTGCCTACCGAATACTATGAGATGCTCAAAAGTCGAATTACCCACACCGAACGAAAGACTGAAAAGATCAATCTCCTCCATCTTGTTTCTTAATCGCTAGAAAATTCTCCTTATTCCTTCACAGTACATAACTCATTTTGCCCAATCTTTTTTGGGTCCCCCCCCCCCCCCCCCCACCCCGACCAGTTGATCTGAGGCCGTTGTATATTAAGGGACCAAAAAATTCATCGAAATACAATCAGACGCATCCTTGAGAATCAATGATATCGGAAAAAATTGTTATTCACCCCATCCAGTTATAGCTCATTGTGTTGGCAAACTTTCACCACATCCTCCATAAGACATCATAAAATGAGCCCCCTGAACATCGGTGCCAAACTGATTTCTTAAAGACGATCGAAACTATGCGGATACATCTACAATTTCTTTAGGTAGGAATTGTTTAGAATCTCCCATCGTCTACCGGTGAGCTTCTCCTCTTCTAAGACATTAACAGACTCTTATATCCCCCTTTGTTTTTAACATCATTGTCGTATATTAGTGTAAAAACCCGGTGGGAATCGGTGACTAGAATTTGTAACCACTCTCCTTATGTTTTTGATCCTTTGTCTTTTTGTTAAGCAAAGGGTATAGCCCAAAAGGATCCACAGATGAGTCCTTTTTTGAACCACCTTCATTTTCAAAAACCGTATCTGGAACTTCGAACGAGTTGCTACAATCTTTCTCAGATTCAAGGTTCTTCATTCCTTCTTCTAATGAATCGTCATCAGATAATTCCTCCTCATCCTAGTCCTCCACCAGGTCAGGGGTCCAACCAGGGACCTCCTTAGCACGAATCCAATACACTTTTCCACGGAAAATGATCTTGAAGTTTTCATAAATATTTGAGATTGACTTAGTGAACAAACATTTTGTTTGCTTGCTTTTCGTCTTTTTGTTTTAGTATCTTTATTTGCGTTTATATGTTTTTCCTTTTCCCCCTAAGTTCTTTGTTGTTTTTAATTGTGTCTTTTTCCTTTGTATACTTGCTTTCCATCTTTGTGTATTCAGTATCTTTATCCAGGTTTGTTTGTATGCTTGGTTTTTTTATGATTTTACGATGGTCTTTACTTTTTGCTTGTATGCTTGCTTTTCGTCGTACGTTGCTATATATGCCTTGTCTTTGTTATTGCTCCCTTGCACACTTACGCCGGCCGGAGGTCTCCTAAAAGCAATCTATTTACTCCCGGGTTTTATCTAGGGGTAGAGACCACATCTGTCTAAATTTCACCTCCCTCTTATATCGCCCTGATGAGATTGGGTATGTTGTTGTTGTTGTTGTTGTTTACTCTTAAGCACTTTGTATGCAAGTTTAGCAATTATGTACGTAATTTCCCCTAACAATTAATATGTCAGAATGAGTATGCTTGATTTTTGGGATTGTATATTAGTTTGCCGTGTTTAGTAATGGAATGGCTTGTGAAAAGGGTTTGTAATTGAGGTTAGGGTTAATGGCAAGGAACTTTGTTAAATGTTCACTTGTCAGACTTTCATGAACTTTATAAAATACCATAATACCCATCAAGTTTATTAGATACGAACTCTATAAAATATCACAATATCAATCAAACTTTGTAATTTTAGTTCAATAACATAACTTTTGCTTACGTGTCAGACCGACAACTGCCTACACCGGTTAAACTGAAAAGTGGATTTTTTTACTTTTTATTTTAAGTTAATTACATGAAGTTATGTGTTTTAAAATACCCATCAAACTTTGTCAAATGTTTCAGAATACCCATCAGACTTTCTCAAATTTACTTATCATAACGGTACAAGTTTATGACGTGACATGTACATTTTTATGTGAATTTTGAGGTAAAAAACAATTTATGTTGATATCAGCCCAAAACAAACAAAGTTTGTTGATATCAACCCAAAACAAATGGTTTTTTGTTACACTTTTCATACCCGAACAATTGTTAACTATCCATCATATGTTTGATATTGTAAATGATGGATACAAATTTTTTAGCTCAATATTTTAGTTCAACAAGTGTGTCTTTGACTCGGTGTAGATGTGTGTTTTTTTGTTCCTTCGCAGTCGATTGAGTACACATTTTCACTGAAGGCTTTCTAGTGCGTTGTTTGAAGAGTTCAGATCCACCTTGAGTGTTTGTTCTACTCCCACTTCAACTGCGGGATGCTGTTAGTGGGTATATTATGTATAAGCCTGTTGTATAGTTATTGAAAAGCCTAACCCATGTTTATTCTTGTTATATTGTACTAGACGAGTACCCGTACATAGCAACGAGATTTTATAGCGGTAGATAGTTGTAGTGATAAAAAAGTGTATGGGTTATAAACAAAAACTAATAAAATTTTGAGGATTAGGGGATTAAAAACAATATTTTGGAACTTGGTTCAATCGGTTGAATCGGCTCCAGTCAAAAAAGGGTCAAATTAAACCGGGTTTGATATTTTCGAAACCCGGTTAGACCCGTCGGGTTTGAAGTGACCTAGGTCAACCCAGTTTTCGATATATATATATATATATATATATATATATATATAATTTTGTATTATTCCAAATATATATAAATATTATTTTTGTAGATATATATAATAAAAATCTTGTATTCTGTTCCAAATATATAGAAATATTATTTTTGTTGCAGAACGACAAGGGTTGTACCCTTGGTCTAACCGGTATCCCGTGTACTCGACTGGTTGGCTGATGGTCAATCGAGTAAACGGTGACTCGACACGGCCGATTAGAGTCTCAGTTTTCAAAATGGTGATTAAACATTATTTTAACTAATGAAACTTAATTGATTTATAAACGAAGATAATAATTAAAGATCTACAGTTTATATATATGGTTACTTACTTTTTCAACATTAACATTTCAACAAAAGAGGGTACACCTATTAGACTTGTGGGAGTGGGCGTGAGCGGCATTAGGAGCGCAAGAACTCGTGCCACAACCAAAACACACAACAACATTCACGAGTGAGGTGGGGGTGATTTGTTATGGAATGGTGAGCAGGTCACCTAGCGTGCGGTAGTAAATGTGTGGGCCCTCATGATTTTACCGTTTGAATTATAAAAAAATTACGCTATACCATTTTTCAAATATAAATACCTACCTACAATCACTTATTTTTTTAACACAAACTCTCCAAACGACACTCTATTTTCACAAACATTATTCAAACAATGGCTACTGAACCAAATGAATTGAGAAAAAAGACCCTTCGTCGACTACGTCAAGAATTGTAGCTGATGTCGAGCTGGCGAACAATTTGTTGCATGAATTAAATCGGTACCTGGAGCAATTGCCTACCCGTGCTCCAGAATTGTTGAGGATGGAAGCGCTCCCGGATGATGATATGGTCAAATACAGTTTCAGTGCTCTCGAAAGGTGCAGCTTATTCAGATATGACAAACTCGGCGAACCTAGTTTCAACTCGGACCGAATTGCTACAAACCATTACTAACAAGCAACAAATGATTAACCATATAAAAAAATATGTAATTGTTCGAATCATGTTTTATTTTTTTTATTTCGTACGCTCTATGTAACGTTTTTAATTCTCTATGTAACGTTTTTTATTTATAAATAAAAGTTTTAGTGATAATTTACGGTTTTAATTTCGTACATTATTTACGTTGATAATTTAGGTTTTTAGTTATGAATAAAAAGTATTTTTTTAGTTAAAATAAAAAATAGGTATGAACGGTGAGGTGCGGTGACCATAACACTAGAATGGTGAGGTATGGTGAGGGGAGAGAGAAAGTTGATGTGGAGTTGAGGTAGCATGGTGAGGCTAGGTGACCACTCCCACTAGCCTTATATATTGTATAGATATAGATTCTGACTATTATTATAATCAAGTCAGTTATTCAATCCAACGTGTTGTTGTCTTTATTTTTTTTTATTTTTTTGTTTATGTGGTATGATTTGTACTTCAAAATAATGTTTAAAACCCAGGTTGACCTAGCCGGTTGAACCGGTTGACCCGTTAACCGGCTTGGAGACCGGGCCGGATGTGACCGGGTTTTTGCTTGTTTGAGAACCGCCTGTTTTTCGTTGACCCGGTTTAATAAACTCGGTTGGGTCACGAATTTTTTTTAATCTAACAAAAAAAAAACTTTTTTTTTCCATAAACCTTTCTAAATTTAATTGACAAAATAAAGTGATTATGACTAAGTTAGTTATAATATAGTTAAAACTAACTTAAAACATCAACTAATATTGTCTTATTATAGTCTATTACAATTTAAAATTATAAGGTAATTGTTGTTGCAAATCTTTGCTATAATTTTGTAAATATATATTCCAAAAACTAAAGCTAATAAGTAAAAAAAAAAATTCCATCGATTTAATTAAACGTAAGATAAATTAGGTGATTATACAATACTACATATTAAATATATAAAGAAATATATATATGTATAGAACCGGTTTGACCCAGCGGTTCAACCGGTAACTTGATGAACCGGCTACTAAATTGGGTCGATTAAAAAACCGGGTTTTAAAACATTGCTTCCAATTCATGTTGATGGTAAATGCTAAACATTGACCAGGATCATGTTTTTCTTTTGGCAATCCATAAAAAACTTCTCAAAATTCATTACCCAAACAATGTAAACATGTCTTCTTTGACTAGCAAGAAACATTTACATTTGTAATTCTAAATCAATTTACTACCTAGGATTTGATTTGATGTATCTTTGAGACGGTAACACAAGTATATAATATTATCACAATGCTAGTTCATCAATCATTATTTAGTTCAGCTTTTTCTTTCTTTCTAATTTATAGATTCCCTTACGTTCATATTAGTATTATTACACAATCTAAAAGGAGAATAGAATGTGCAAAATATTACTCTTGAAAATTTCAAAAGGAAATTTTGTCTAGTATGCATTTCATCACAAAACGTGACATAGAAACAGAGTTATTAGTGTGCTTACACTTGAATAAATCTTGAGCCTTGAGACGGGAAAATGGCGGTTTTATGGGCAAGAATTTGAAAGATTTATATTGATGAGTGGCAACATGTTTAAACATGATGCTACAAATAATTGATATGATGAAACACATTCTATTACTCCCTAGTCCCACCGTCCCAAAATAAATGTCGAGTTTGACTTTTCAGAGTCAAACGTATTCAACTTTGACCTTAATTATATTTTTTTATGTTATATAATATTTGAAAAAAAATTATAACAATGAAGATACATTTAAAACACAATCAATTCATATATTTTGCATCAAGTATAATATAACACACAATAATAGTTAATGTCAAAGTTCAACCAGTTTGACTCTGAAAAGTCAAATTGGACGCTTATTTTGAGACGGAAGTAGTGTGTATTTTGAGAATAAAGTATGTTATAATAAAACTACAAACCCGATCCCTGGTTCATTTATATATTTATGTTACGTGATAACCATCAAAATAGCTATAAAACACCCAATTACTATTTCAATATACGATTGTTATATATCTGGTGTAATTATGCATATCTATGGATGATAAATCAATGATAATAAAGGAACAACCAGAATAATTTTGTAAAACCAATATGATTTCACAATCACGTTCAGTTTCTGAATATTAAATTAAACATACACGTTTGGTACAAATTTGTAAAACTCTTTATATACTAATCGCTATTATAACTCTTATGCCCCAAGGATATGGGCTTAAACTGAATGCCCCACTATGGGCCTAACCTCGATGCTTTCTACAATAAGCCCACTAAGATTAACTCCCACGGGAGTCGGTACCCAAACACCCATATAAATACTATCGGTAGACCTTGAGGTTTGAAACTGCCATACTTTTACTTCCATCCAACCATCCTTCCTCTGTCGTGGAACGGCATTTAGTTTGGGTCTAATCAAAGGGTTGTGAGTGTTTTGATCAAGCTTTTGTCCAATTATTGGGGTTTCTAGAGGCCTTACTAAATAAATATTCCGTTCTTCACAAATGCGACCCTTATAATTAGTAATTTTCAGAACACCCTTATATTTGGATTGGTCTTGAGGTAATTTGTAGATAAGATAACTTGCATATGTTGTTTCAGGTGATACTACATCGCTTTTGATTTCCTTTTTAATAAAAAATCCGCGGAAGGTTATTACAGCCACTTCTCCAAATCTGCAGTAGACATGGAAATCATCTTCACATACGAAACAAGGAAAACATTAGAACTGAGTGAAATTAGTCAATGCAAAGTGCTAAGCTGCTTTGGCTTATCGTTCAGGGCTCTATATTCATGTTTACCTTTTCTTGTTAGTAAGGTTATCTTCGGTGGGAGGTGAATAAACAACCTTTTTTCTTCAAAAGCTTTGCATCTCAGATGGGTAGAATATAGTTTTTTGTTAACCAAGTTTATTAAGACCCCTTTTCTACTTGAAAGTCAGAACTTGAGAACTTACAGAATACTATACATGTATGTTTATCAACTAAGGGCACATTTGGTAGAGAGAAATTTAAAGAATTGAAATGAGCAAAAGAATAGAAATATAGGGAAATGATTTTGCTTTAGAGAATTTGATAAAAATTCCATTGTTTGGTTACTCTAAAGTATTGTGGATCGGGGAATCAAAATAACAACATCGTACTAAATAAGGGATACAAATCATTACTTAGCGGGATATTAATTAGGAATGAATTGGTATTATCTTATAAGCGGCGGACCTGCTAAGAATAATACAAGAACATTAGTCTCACCGTGGGGGGGGGGGGGGGGGGGGGATCCACGATCGACTTTGGGATGTGAGATATTAGTATAGATGTGAGGATTAATATGAGACGAGTGAGGAGTAAGGAGTGTTGTGTGTGTTAACTTCCTTAAGGTACCAAAGTGTTTGATTTTTATAGTGAGCCTTATATTTGTCGTCTTCCGGGCATGAGTATGTTTGGACGACTATATCAGTTGAGGTAGTTGTCTGCATGCAATGTTATCTTGTTAGGTAAGCCCTTTTGTTGCTACTATTTGACTTCCGATGGTGTCTGCCGTCCGTACAGTCACGGGTAACAAATTGTATACTATTTGGGGAAAACTTGGTCTGCACTCCTCTCCAGCGCAGTGGTCGTTTCCCGTTTGGGCGGTTCATGTGATTCGTGACTCGGAGCTTACTCATTGTGCTCAAGGGCGGAAGAGTGTTTCGTAAGGTGAGTAGGGTCGGCGGCTGTAAACCTGCCGCCCGGTCCTTGTGCCGCTTCTCCGGTCGTGTAGCGGTTTATTTTAGAGGCTTCTTTCTTGTACGTGTATCCTTGGGAAAGTACCCATACCAATCCAAGGTGGAGGCTTGCATTAAGTTGCGATGACGTATGCACTACTAACCGCGAGCGAACATTCCTCCCCCAAGACTGGACCATAAAAATAGCAGTTATTTTTGAGCTGTTTATGTCTTTTTTGCCGATTTGCTGGTACTTGCTTTGTTGCTGCCTTGCTTGATTTCCTTGACAAGATGTGTTAACTGACCAGACTTTACGGCCTCCTCAATTTGTCTCTTCAGATGCAAGTAGTCGTCGGTGTTATGGCCTTTATCTCCATGGAAGTCACAATAATTTTTCTTCTTGACTCCAGTGCCCTAGACATCAGGGGAGGAGTGGTGAAAGTTCCTTTTCCGACCTCCATAGCAAGTATCTCTTTGGGGGTCTTTGTGAGTGGCGTAAACCGGTCACCCTTTCTATCCATTGGACGTCGTTTGACATCCTCCTTTCGCTCAAACCCTTGTTTCGGGTGTGACTTTTGGAAATCTGGCTGTTTCCAAGGTTGACTTCTTCTTTTGGATTGGTTAGCCGCTGATTTTTCTCCTCGGATAAAATCTTTTGTCACGATCATCATTTCGTCCACCGTCTTGGGGATGTTTTCATTTAGCTTCTTGATCTGGATGTGTTATTCCATGAATGAATCCAGAGATTCTCATAAGTTCTGGGGCTCCTTTGAACATCAGGCTTTCACTCGTGTATCGCTCCATAAAGGATTCTATGGATTCTCCTTCCTTTTGCTTCACGTGATGCAACTCTACTGGGTCTCTAGTGTATCTCTTCTGCTAAAGGTAATGAGCTAGGAATTTTTTCCTTAGGTCTTTGAAGTTGTCAATGCTCTTGAGAGGTAGCTCATCAAACCATAGCCGGGCGGACCCTAGCAAGGTTGCATTGAACATGTGACACCAAGTCGGCATTGCCCATCTTTCCACTTTGGCGGCCGTAGTGAAGGTCTTTAAGTGATCCTCCGGATCATCCGTTCCATCATATGTCTTGACAGTGGATAGCATCCTGATCCGTTTAGGAAAAATAAACTTTTTGATTCTTTGAGTGAAAGGTGTGGTTGACTCCTCGTCATATGGTTCGAACAAGTCCTCACTCCCGTTCCTCCGGGCTTTCCTTGACCGTCTCTTCCAGTGCCTTCCTCCGACGCAGTCTTCACTTTCCAAGAGCTCGTCACTTGAGGCGGCCCTTTCGCGCCTTCGTTATTCTTGTTCTTTTTTCCATTGGCGTTTACTAGAGCAAGTGACATAGCTTCATATGAGTTCTCTCGCATCTTTCCTTCGCTGCTCTTGCCTTTTAGCTCCCAAGCAAGAGAACACACTTGTCGAACGTAAGGATGCGTGTGACGGGGATCTTCTACCTCGTTCCCTTCATTCCTCCGACCATAATCGGGAGAACACACTCCTAGATTGGGCCGGGGAGGGCGACTTTTAAGCTTCTTTTTGCTTCCACCATTCCTTTCTCTTTTTGCGGCGTGATGCATTTTCAGTTTCTGCTTAGTTTCTTCGCGATATGTCAGGCGGCTACGGACATCTTTCAGCTAAACGCTTTTTTTCCATGAACAACAGTATTTGCGCATAGTGCTTTTCACATAATTTACACATGGCCGACGGCGTAGCTGAGCTTGTGGGAAAATCCCGCAGGATTCCTTCCTCTCTGTTGACAGTATTACGGACGGATCCGTCTGCGTTAGGGGTTTCTTCCACTGCGGGGCTCATGTTCTTAGGACGTAGTTGTGTATTGGTCCCATGGATGGCGCCACTTGATGATACAGTATCACTTAGGAGCTAAATAAAGGGATAAATCATTACTTAGTGGGATATAATTAGGATGAATTGGTATTATCTTAAGCGGCAAACCTGCTAAGATAAAAGAACCGTTAGTCTCACCGGGGGGGGACCCACGATCGACCTCGGGTGTGAGAATTAGTATGGATGTGTGATAATATGAGATCGAGTGAGAGTAAGGAGTGTGTTAACCTGCCTTAAGGTACCATAATGTTTGGTATTTATAGTGATCCTTCCTTTGTCGTCATCCATTATCCGTTGGGTAATAGTTTGAATGCAATGTCACTATCTTGTTAGGTAAGCCCTTTTGTTGCTACTATTTGACTTCCGATCGTGTCTCGGGTAAAAAATTTTATGCTATTTGGGGAAAACTTGGTCTGCACTCCTCTCCAGCGCATCTGTCGTTTCCCGTTTGGGCAGTTCACCTGATTCGTGACTCGGAGCATAGTCATTGTGCTCAAGGGCGGAAGAGTGTTTCGTAAGGTGAGCAGGGTCGGCGGTTGTAAACATGCCGCCCGGTCCTTATGCCGCTTCTCCGGTTGTGTAACGGTTTATTTTAGAGGCATCTTTCTTATCTTGTTTTGACCGTCATAGGGCGTGATCCGCCCTATACGTCATCAGGGATGAACATCAAGAGACCCAAATCTGTAATTGGGTATTAGTGGATAACAAACTAAAGTTTGAACCTCTTGTTTAACATTTTCTTTAGTAAAGGGTGCACTACATGTATTTGACGAAAATATAAACTTCTTTTATAAAACTGGCATGAAAATAGAAAAAGAATTGAACCTTGATTCGGGGGAAGACTGAAAAGACAGGTCCTGACTTTTTATTACGCCTCTTGCTGAGAACATCGCATATTTCTTCCCATTATTATCAACGGTATACGTCTGTCAATCAATCAGTATAGATACGTGTAAGTACCAAATGAGAACTAAATCTAGGAATACTTGTGTTTATGGTTTCAAATGACAGTAAAGAATAGTTCATATCAGATGTACCTCTTGACCTTTACCCATGAACCTTTTTAAAAGATGTGAGAAGAGATTGTTCTTCCTTGTCCACTGCAAACTATCATTTGACAATTCCTTATCCTCTAACACTTGCTCATGTTCAACCTATGAAATATAAACATATATGAGACCATTTTCAACCCAACTCCTAATTATATGTAGCTGAAGCTCGAGCTGTGGCCAGCCCATTAAGTGTAACTGCCATCTTGCACACTTGCCACGTGACAGTTTATATTAAATCAATTCTTTTACCAGTTTATTATTTTTACTAAATTTAAGTTATTTAAGCTGTTCATGCTTGATAATGAGTCTCTTTAAAATAGGAATGAAGATACTTCATCCGATTGAAATATATAAAAAGAACACTCTAATATTAGTTCAAAACTTAAATAGTAAATTATTTTAGTCATAGATTTAAACGTTACTTAAAATTTGATGTTTACGGCATTCAGAAGAAAAACTAAAAAAAAGTAGGTCGACCCAACCTGCCAACACAAACAGAACCCACTTTTCCAAAACCGAGATATTCCCAACCTAACTCAACCTGATACATTTTTACCTCTAATTCAAATATCGAACCATTAAGAAAAAAGGAGAGACTAACTTTTTCTTGGGGCTGAAACAAGATGCCTTCTACTTCTAAAGCATATTTATGATCTTCCAACACAATTTCAAGATCAAAAGTTCTCTCGTTGCTGGTGAATTGATATAATTCAGCAATAAAAGAGTGATTACTAACATCGAAAGAGCGATTATCTTTTGTTTCATTTGCAAGGTACACAATAGAAGTTTCTGTCTCCCCTTCTAATTTGTATCTGAGACCTACATACTTTTGTTTCTCATAAGAGTTGCCCTTGCGTAAGACAAGGTTCACTGTGTATCTGATTGATGGGGTCAAGAGTTGAGTTTTGATATGTACTTTAAATCCTTTTTTATTTGTTTTTAGAAAGCGTGGAAATCTGCATGAAGAAGAAGCAATGAATGATACTTATGAAATATTATTAGCCTGAAAACCTTAAAAATTAACAATAGGGATGAGTAGCCGGAGGAGGAGGATAAGTCACCTTGAATAAAGTTCATTATAATCGAAATCGTAACCACCTTCTCGTGAAATCAAACAGTTGGCTATGGATAACATTTCACAGTGTTCTTCATTTTCATTCAGTGAAAACCACTGTGCATATTTTATATAATACAGTTAGAAATTCGATTTGTTGATACTATCTTTCTTAAACTATAATAAATTTTACTAGTCTCAAGTAGTGGCTTATATATAGACGTAGCACATTACCGTTTTGTGATTGTCAATGTGGAAACCTATCGAGAGAAGCTCTTTAAGCTCCTCAAGGGATTTGTAGAACAAAGACTGTGACGCAGCCTTAACTATTTCTTGGTACTCTTCTAACCCTTGATCATGCAGTTCCACCTATATACGAAAAAACATACCAAATCAAGTGAGCCTTTGAGATTGTACATATAATATGCTTGCCGCTGACCTATTTTCTACGAATGCTTCTAAAAATACTAGCTAGAACAATCAAACAACAAAGAAGATGATGTAAATTGATAAACCGGTATTTTTCTGCTTACTTTTTCTTCAAGGGGTTGGAACTCAAAGCCTGCTATTTGTAACTTGCAACGGCTCCGAAATCCTTCAAAGTTAATTTCAAAATCTGCAGTTTTGTGGTCACTTGGAAACTGATATAATGGTACCACGAACCATCCATCTTCTCTCTCGTATGTATCGTAAACCATGCAACATTTTGTCTCCCCATCTAATTTGTAGTGGAAGGTCTCACACCTCATATCCATGACATTTCTGAAGACAAGGTTCAGACTGTATGTCTTTAGGGGACACAAGAATTCGGCTCTAACACGTATTTTCAATTTTTCTTTATATTTGAAGTAAGAGCGTCCCCCTGGAAATCTGAATGAAGTAGCCGATAAGATTATTTGACGTAACTAAAAACCATAGAGAAAAAAAAAGGGTCAAGTCACCTTGAATTTTCTAAGTCAGGTGGATCTTTTAAATGACGATATTGAATTGGATCCAAACAGGCTTCAATGTATATCCGTTCACAAATGACTCCCCCCTTGTCATTTACTGATAACAACTGCAATGCATGTCCATTAACTGAATGAGTGTATTTCGACAAAGTAAAACACTCGGCCCTTCGCTTATACATCCATTTACATATTTCTTTTTTAAATTTCCATTTACATATTTCTTTTTTAAATTTCCATTAATTGAAGTGGCCACGCCAAACTCCTAAAAATGGAGGGCTTTACCTGACTTGAGTTTGTGCAGGGGCGGAGCTAGTAGGGTGACTAGTGAGTGCTGAGCCACGCCTAATCAACCACCTTCATTCATTGTTTACTTATATTATAAGCCGGTTTTCTACTAGTTTTTACCTTCCGACCCTCTTATCACTATAATATTTAGCGTTAATCGCGGCCGGCCGCCTTTAATTGAAAATCCTGACTCCGCCCATGAGTTTGTGTGTGAGTTTAAACCTCATGAATTAATCGGCCAAAAGGTCAAAACCATAGTTAACAAAAAAAACTGAATATAAATAATTGAAAACGCATATATATTTTAGGAAAATTTACACCAACAACTTTGAAAAAAAATAAAAAATGACACCAATATCCTTACAAATTTCATAATTACTTCAATGTCTTTTTAAACTTTAATTCATAATACACAAAATTATCCAAAAACACATTTTCACACATTTACGAATTGTAGAATAACATGTTAAATAACATTTTGTTATTTGGGTTTTTTTTTATTTGGAATCTCACCTGTATACACCAAAATCATACCAAACTTTGTGTTTGTTTAATTAAAGGAGAAGGGTAGAATTGTAAAATAACATGTTAACTAATATTCATATAAAATATTTTTATTTTAAGATGGTGATATTGTGTTTTTGGATATATAAGTTCATTTTAATATTTTGAAAGAATATTGAAGTAATAATAAAATATAGAAAGATATTGCTGTAATTTTAAAATTTTGCAAAGATATAAATGTAAATGTCTCTTGTATACCTCGGAAAGACTATTTCAATACTTACAAAACAAAAGATGCAAACCTAGAAGGGAATATTTTTTTAGTCATGTATATAATGATTTTTTTAATAATGATTAATAGCTGAAAGAAATATTTCATATGCTTCCATAAAATAAAAGATGCAAACCTAGAAGGGATGTGTAAATCGAAATTTAATTGCAAATATTTAATTTAGTTTTAGCATTATAAAAATGAATAGAAATAACACACACCAACGTGGCTTATTACCGTTTTACCGTCGTTAACTCGGAACCCGTTAGAGAGAAGAGCTTTCAATTCCTCCATAGATTTGTAGATCAGAGGAGGATCCGCAAGCTTAAGTATCTCTCCATACTCACTCTCCGCAGCCAGCTTAAGCATCTCTTCCTGCTCTCTTTGCAGTTTCAGATCATGAAGCTCTTTTAATTTAAGTGCAGCTTTAAGTTTTTCCACAACAACAAACATTGTTGGCCGTTGTTCACGAGTTTTCTGTAAACATTGATACGCAATGTCTACAAATGTTCTGAGAGAACTCAGATCCATTTGGTGATTGAGATCGGGAAAGATGATCTCATCTAGTTTGTTTTGTTCATAGCATTTCTTCCAAAAATGCACGAAAACCTTTAACTTACCATTACTATTTTCATAGCATACTCTCCCACACAGAATTTCGAATAATACAACCCCAAAAGAGTACACGTCTGACTCTTTTGTTAGTTGGTACATTTCC
>BQNB010007429.1:54078-70155 GCA_026074375.1 Tanacetum coccineum | reverse complement strand
TGTTGTAATTTATGTGAACGACACAATCCTAGTGGCCTAGTGGGATTATTATGTTAAAGAAAATTACAGCATATTTTTTATTAAATAAAAAATGTACGAGGTGATAAAAGTTATGGGTGACAATTTGTATTGAAACGTTATAACATAATCGGAACACATTCGGATGCGTTGAGAATACCCAAACATGACCTCCTTATTAAACGAATTACTCATGTGGCCACCCATGTAACCACAACCATAATCCTTTTATTGTTGTATCGATGTTAAGTTGTGTTTTGTGATTGGTAAAAAAATTTCATGATAATCAAACAAATTATGACAGCTTGTTACAAAAACAAACACTTTATATGAGTCACATTCATATTTCTCGGCTTCTTATTCACATTAAGATGAAATCAAATTTAAACACATTTCAGCATAAATTCACATACAGAGCCTCTTACGAGTAATAAACAAACAACATGTCAGTGTTTTTCTTGATAACGCCTCACCTATAAAACAAATATATCACATATCAAAGCAAATGAATAACTGTTGCTGTCCTATTTTGTAAGAGTCCTTCAAAAGAACCATATTCCAGAAAACTTTTTATATTAGATGGCTGCAATCTGAGGTCTTGGTGTAAATCAACTACTAGTATAATAGAATCCGTTAAGGTTGTTTAGAAGTGTATAATCGAATGCTTCAACATACATAATACAAAAAAATATATACAAAAAAAAACTCCTTCATTGAATTTACTAGATTACTATTTCATAGACTTCGTATATATGAGAGCATAACGTACACAATCTTAATCCAGGTTTAATGGAGACTGCCTAAAGGAAACTCAAAATTTGTTTGAGAAGTAATCACCATTGAATCCAACCATCATTCACTATTCTTACACAATAATCACAATGGCCAGATTTGGTTTTAATGTAGAAAATCACACCCTGCTTGCCAGAAAGATCACTGGTCCAACCCGACCTGCACATTTTGTCACCATAACCCACCATAGCCCCAACATCATGAAGACAGAATCCAATAACTATCCCTTGTTACACATTTCACCATTCCATAATTCTGATCTTCCATTCATTCTTTAACGTCAAATAAAATAAAGCACAGGTTGGCGATAAATTCCAAGGACCATTACACAACTGAAGGTGAATACGCATTGCATGTTTATATACATACAATGGGCGTTTCTATATTAATATGTACAAAAAAAGTAAGTAAGTAACTCCCAATACCGTCTTCCACAGTGTATGGGAGAGGTTGAGACGTAGACAGTCCTACCCCTATCAAAGGTAGAGAGGCTGCTTCCGATTCTACCAAAGGTAGAAAAGAACCTCCGGCCTTATAGGGGGTGAGGATCGAACCCTTGACCTCTGTCTCCAAAGGCAAAGGGTGTTAACCACTTGATCCAACCCTACTCTTTCTATATTAATATGTACAAAATCCAAAAAATTTAATGAGGCAGTTTAGTTTAAAATTGTGTTGAATCTTAGCAGTTAAGTACTCAGACAACGTAAAGGCTGTTGGATTATGGTAGTTGGATACGCCGTTATACGACTAGAAATGAGTGAGCCTATTGGGGGCACACACGTTAAACACATAGAGTGCGTTTAAAACGTCACGAAAGCTTCTAATGTAAACCGTTTGGACATAAAATGTCAAGACACAAATCCTAATGGTCTCCTAACATGGTAGCCGGCTAAGAAGGATCTAGAAATGTGTCTAGATTCATTCTTGGAGATAAGAAGGAGTAATGTGTTGTGATAAGACTCAAACTAGGAGAGTTTTAATCTTATCATAAATGGGGATTTGAAGGCTATATAAAGCAACATTCCTTGGCTCCTTTGGTCGTCCGACACAGCCAACAAACACCCCTCTTTTCTCCATTAAATTCAGCCGACTGCAAACACCCTAAGTTAGGGTTTCTTTGATTTCGGTTCTTACTTTTACCTACTACTCAAATTCGGTTAACCCTTAAAGGGTTTTCTTAGTGTGATTCGATCCCACATCAGTTCCAGTTCCAGGAGGTTAAAGTTATTGGTTTACTCATTGTCAAGGCGTGATAATAGTTAGAAGCATCTAGGGTTTGGTTTGTTTCATTTTCGGTTCAATCTGTCCATTTTCGGTTGAACCGAATTTGGTTAAAACCCTAGATCCGGTTTTTGAATTTCGGTGCTATCAATTAGGATTTGATTGGGTACTTAAATCAGGGGTATTTGTGATACAATTGTTGTTTGGGTTATACGTGAAGTTGGACTAGCATCTGTGCGCATTCGTTGGACGTGTTTGTGTGAGCACTCGTAGAGGTGACATCTTAGTCACTTTGTTTCATTAACATTTGTTGTTGACTTCAAAGGTTAGTTTTCTTGTTTACCATTTTGTTTATTTATTGTGTGTTAATCATATGCATTTTACTTGATCCATATGTGTACTCGTGGTTGTTAATGGTTAACAGTTTATCAAATTCCAATAGTGGCATCTCGAGCCAACTCGTTTGGTGTTTTATGGGTTACACACATAATTAAATACGCTAAGGCTTCACGAAATCTTGTTTTATTGGAACATTATGCCAACGACATGCAATCCTTGCCATAAATAATGAATAAACACCTAGAATCAACACATATGTTATTTGATAATAAGAAGAATAGATTAAAATTAAATGTTAATTAAGCTGTCATGTTATTCTATTCTTGTTATTTACCTCGGCCTTAAGACTCACGCAATCACTATATGATGAATGTGACGATCTAGGTACTTTAGCAGAAAACCTAGTAAGAGTCTTATGGTTCTCCAATTGGGAAGACACTTTTGAGAACTCGAGGCATTATATGATTTATTGTTGTCAATATAAGAGTTTGTCTTCACTTCTACTCCAATTTTCTGTTTGTTTTTATTGCTTATATGTTATATGCCATGTGATGCTCAATATTTGCAAAATAGACTTTATGAAACTCTTAAAAACGAACTTACACTTATAGAGAAATTTGGATTGACCATGTCTAATATTACACACATAAGCATACTCCTTGTGACCAGTTATGTGTTATTTGCGAAACGAGGATTTTTGGACAAATTTAATACGGACATTAAACTATGAAATTTGATTTCTTGTGAACTTTTAGTTTTTATTTGCCCAATATGGGGTTGAATTGATCTTTAATCTTATCACGGCCCACTACATGTTTTGGCATATGAGGGAATTATTGGAATTACTTGTGTCTTCGAACGCATGTAGGAGTACAATATAGGGTTTGATCAATTTGTAATTCCACCATATTAGCAACTATAAAACTAATGTTAACAAAAGGGGTTTCTTCACATACAATAGCATCATTAGTCAATTAGAAGTACGGCTCACCCATTGTTGGACAAACTACAAGAGAAGTTTAAGGCGAGTGGAAGTTAGGTTCCCCAAAAGAAGTCAAGTTTTTAATACGCTTCGCGCTGACCTGTTTCTCCGCTTCTTTGTGCTTCCAAAATGGAGATACCGAGAACATTTGACAAAATGATGTCTATACCAAAAAAGTTAACAAAATATTTTCTTAACTTTGTGCTACAAGTTATTTTTGCATGCTTCTTGTACACGATTTTGTCACATTTTTGTGTATACCCCTATGTAAAATTTTAAGTCTATGCCAGTCAAATGAAGAACACGTGCATTTGGATTTTCTTCTCTGGTCAAACTTCAGGGCCTTTCCAACCCATGACGAATTTTTTTCATTGGTTAGACCTTTGTCAATTTTCACACGTTCTCTTTTGGTTGACTTAAATCGAGTTACCTGGTGAGACCTCAGACCCGAAGCATAAGATGAGACCAAATATGCATCTGAAATTACTATATGTGTTACTAATGTCATAATTCTCATAAATCTAAGAGTTGCATTAACAATGCAATTAACGCTCGTCGCTTACCTCTTGCCCTACTTGTTTACACACTGGTCAGACCTCTGGTAATAAGTGGGAGAACAAGTTGGATCTTAGTCTTATTAGTAATTAATTGGGTAGTTAATTCTTTTAAGAATTTAATTATCTAAAATACTAAAATTGAACTTTCTATATTTTATTGTGTTATTGCAACATAATTCGTAAACGGACGTTTGTTTTCTCATAAGAATACAAACATAGTCTCTTTTCTGGCAAAAAGAGAGAGACTCACTACTATCTCTTCTCATTGATTGACAAGAATAAGATAGAGTTATAATTGATTTTTTTTCAATTATATTTAAACTCACTTTCAATCTTTCATTACCCTTTTCTGGTTTTGAAATTTTTAAAAAATAAAATATTTGAGTAACTAGAGAACATTGTATCTATAGCTACCAAATAATGACATCTTGCACTTGTCACGATGTATGAGTTTAACCGCAATGAGTAAAGAAAATTGCTAGCAGGTAATTTGTGGTTAGACAGACAAATTATGGAGGAAATGCATGCTACACATTCAAGTTAATGAATACATGATGGCTAGTCCCTCATCTACATAAGTAGAACTTCATATACTCTGCGCAATACCTAAGTACATTGCTACTTGTAGGCATTCTAAGAGAGTAGGAAATTAAATAAATCGCTATTTGCTTCCTACTGGTGATGTAACACTTACAATGTTAACAAACCCAGTGGGAGCTTTGCGTTTTACTACTGAAAAGACATTCATGTGAGGTTGTCAATTTCAGTGGGAGCTATAAGATTTATTTCCTTGTTAGTTACCCATATTATTTCTAGCTTGCTTTGAAATAATATATTACTTTCCAAATATAAACAACCATTATCTAAAGGAAGATTGCATTTTATTTTATGGGATAACTACTTGTTTAAACAATCGAACTCTTAGCGTATGGTTTGTCTACTTTAGGTAATGTTGTCCCGCACACAAGTGGAAGAAATCCTAAGTGTGTGCAAGGAACAACATACAACAATATGATTAATTGATTTCTCTTAACCGCAAGGTAAGAAAACTAATAAATCTACAAGGACTTAAACACATAAGATGTTTGTTGCCCTATTACATTTAAAAGTCAAGATATAATATAAAGATACTTCAACTTATTGACTATATGATTTAGTCAAAATAATTATGGTTAATTATATAATCATGATTATGAAGTATGAAATTAACTTGAAATTACCATTGAACTCAAGAGTTTGCGTTCATGATTACTTTAGTTAGTATAATTATGTTTACTTGTTAAGACGTAATTATAAAGTCCTTGAATTAATCAATGACTTATAACATAAAGTATGTAGTAACATTGTTATGTCTTCTTGTTAACAGATAAACATAAGGTCCTTGAATGATTCAACGACATATAATGTATTTGACATGTTTTGTTTTCTTGTAAACACATGATCAAAGAATTCTTGAACTGTTCTGTCTTCTTGTGAACACATGAACATGGAGTTAATGTACTTATTCAAGAAATATACATTATAGCATGCACTTGGTTGTTAAATACTGTGTATTCAATTTGGCTTGACCTAATTGTCAAGTATTTGATCCAAAGAGAATTAAGTTATCTAAAAAATTCTGATAGAGTCTCACAATTCTAATACTCATAGAATACCACACTTTCATGGTATGTCTAATGTGTTGAAACAAACTATATTCGTATTGTTTGATTTCTGATAATTATAATTGCTCTACCTCTAAAATCTATCAAGGTTAGAAATTTGCGTGTATCATGGATACACTTAATATAGTTCAAACCTAGAATGTATTCAAGACATTATCTATTAATGGATTGGGATGAATCCTATTATGTCTTGATTAAAGTTCTGAAATTTGTTAATATCCTATGAAGCATATTATTAACAAGCTAGAGATGTGAACTGTAAAATGTATTTTGTTGTCCTAATTAAGAACAATTTATTATTGCTTAAATACTTAGTATTTAGAGAAGTATCTCTTCTTACAAAAGTAAGTGGGAGCATCTATAGATCTTGAAGATATTCAAGAACAAAATACATAACCTTCTGAATTTGCTTGCTGATGTCATACTAAGGTTAACACATGAAAATGTCGAACCAAAGTATAATGTAACTCTCATTCATAAATCCGTAAGGATGCCTCATCAATAGAGTGATATTTTTATTAATGCTAAGGAATATAAATTAGAGGGTCCTAATAGACCTGCTAACTAATAAGATGAATTATCACGTCTTGGATCTGATAAATATCGTAGAACTATGAATGATAAGATGCAGTCCTTAAAAGGCAATCAATGTTTTAAGCTTGATTGATCTTTGACAAAATAGTAAATCTATGAGGTTAGAATTAGTTTCTTTTGAAGAAAGACTCATAAGGACAAGATTGTACACATATTAATGTCTGACCGATGATAAGAGTTTTGAATCTTACTCAACCAATTGACTATGATTAAATCTTTCTTTTCAACAGACATTAATTATATAAAGATAACTAATTAATTATATAAAGATAACTAATTGTCATAAGGATCATAAATTTTTCCTTAATGATTACCTTGCGAGGACGATGTGTAAACAAAAAGGTTATGAGTCTATATTTGTAATATGACAATTAAGTTTTATAACTCTTTTCTTTATGATTATCTTTTGCGAGGACGATGTGTAATCAAAAGGTTATGAGTTTAAAATAATCTTTATAAAGTATACAAGATAAAAGAATCCAAGTGTGGATTGGATCATGCATCTAGGAGCTGAGATCTTAAGTTTAATTACAATATGATTTCTGATTAAATTAAGATAACTCCTGAGTATACCTAACATCAAGTGAGAGCACTATGTATTTTCCTTGAAATTCGTATGTTGTATAACATATTAAAGCTATCATTCCATATAAGCTATATATTAATCCTTAAGATTGGAATGAAACTTCACTTGGAAATTTAGGAAATAAACCAACGACCTTGGAATAAATGTTTAATGAAATAAACATATGCGGAAATTATGTCCAACACAATGCAATACATCATTGAAGCAAGTCTTAATTGATATTTTTCACTTGAGATAATTTAATACATGGATGGAAACCTTGTGCTTTTAACGAAGGATTCATCATGTATATATTATATTGTGTATGAGACTGATTGTTTCTTTTGCACAAGAGCAAGATGAGCTAACAAAAACAGTATCTAATTGAGAGTGTTTAGATGACTGATAGCAACAGTATCTAATTGAGAGTGATTTAGATGATTGTTAAAATAAATGTTTACGAATTATATAAGGCATAGTGTTGTTTGTATACACATGATCTAGAGAATAATCAATTCTAGTTATAATAGGATTTCATTATTTATGATAAATCTGCTAATTAGATATGTTCATCTTAGAGCATAGTTGCAATACACATTAAAGAATGATAATACTTTACATTTTAAGAAACTGTAAAGATGACTGTCTGAGATAAGTATGTGGGTGACTACAAATACCTCATAAAAGGTACTATCATATTCCCATACTATGATTCTTGCTATAGTATGCAAATATAGATACGACACTCATCATAGGGTTCAAATTCTTCACAAATTTGTGAATTTAAAATAAGTATTCGGAAAAGTTACTTAGATAACTATTTAGCTGTCTTGTAAAGAAAAGTTGAGAATGTTGGATACATTAGACATCAACTTGCTAATTAGTTTCATGCATATCTGTTTTTAGTATTTGGATAATTGGGATTGTAAGACAATTTTTATTTTCTGATGAATAAAGATACTTGGTATTTGTTATTCATTCATATAATAATTGTTATCCTATATTTGCATGTTTAATCCATGAATGATTTATCATTCTAAATATGTCCATTGTCGGTTAACAGTACGGGAATATTGTTACAAAAGACAAGTGTGAGTGTTGGTTATATTCTTTGAATATATGGATGGTTCCCGCCAAACTCATATGTTATTCACAAGGGATGCATATTGGACACCCCAACCTTCGAATATTTACTTTTGGATCCTTAGTCATGAGTAAAATATCGAAAAATGGTTAGTTAAGTCATCCTTAGACTTGAGAATACAAACAAGTTCTGGTATGTGTGGATATCACTTTTTAATTCTAAGTCAAACGCTAACCTGAAAATGGTAGTTATAAAGACTATTATTGGAAGTGATGTGAAGCATTCACAACACTTGTATTCAACAAAGAATGTGTTCCTCCACTTGATGTGTAGTATAATACCATTGGCGCCTCTCCAGAATTAATCAGATAATGGTGTGGCCGCACCCAAAGGGCAATGCAAGGATTCTTGATAACATTTGGTATAGCCGTATTAAGTTCTATAACGAGAATTTAAATGGTTAAACTATATGGAATGAGTTACGATCCATATCCATGGTTTAACGGTATCTGAACAAAGGGATGATTATAGCAAAAGATACATAACCATGCTACCGAGAATGTTCAGACATTTCTAGTTTTAAAAACGAATATGAGTGTTGCTAGACGTTTTCGTCGTTAGTATATTGGCAGTCTGCTACTCCAACTCACAAGTGGGAGCTGTTGAATTATGGTAGTTGGATACGCCATTATACGACTAGAAATGTGTGAGCCTGTTGGGGGCACACACGTTAAACACATAGAGTGCGTTTAAAACTTCATGAAAGCTTCTAATGTAAACCGTTTGGACATAAGATGTCAAGACACAAATCCTAATGGTCTCCTAACATGGTAGCCGGCCAAGAAGGATCTAGAAATGTGTCTAGATTCATTCTTGGAGATAAGAAGGAGTAATGTGTTGTGATAAGACTCAAACTAGGAGAGTTTTAATCTTATCATAAATGGGGATTTGAAGGCTATATAAAGCAACATTCCTTGGCTCCTTTGGTCGTCCGACACAGCCAACAAACACAGGAAAACAATCCCCTCTTTTCTCCATTAAAATCAGCCGACTACAAACACCCTAAGTTAGGGTTTCTTTGATTTCGGTTCTTACTTTTACCTACTACTCAAATTCGGTTAACCCTTAAAGGGTTTTCTTAGTGTGATTCGATCCCACATCAGTTCCAGGAGGTTAAAGTTATTGGTTTACTCAATTTCAAGGCGTGACAATAGTTAGAAGCATCTAGGGTTCGGTTTGTTTCATTTTCGGTTGAATCTGTCCATTTTCGGTTGAACCGAATTTGGTTAAAACCCTAAATCCAGTTTTTCGGTGCTATCAATTAGGATTTGATTGGGTACTTAATTAAGGGGTATTAGTGATACAATTGTTGTTTGGGTTATACGTGAAGTTGGACTAGCATCCGGACGCATTCGTTGGACATGTTTATGTGAGCACTCGTAGAGGTGACATCTTAGTCACTTTGTTTCATTAACATTTGCTGTTGACTTCAAGGTTAGTTTTCTTGTTTACCATTTTGTTTATTTATTGTGTGTTAATCATATTTATCTTACTTGATCCATATCCGCTGCGTACTCGTGGTTGTTAATGGTTAACAGTTTATCAAATTCCAACAAAGGCAACCATATTTCGCTCATTAAAGCGAGATAGTTTTCCTCCACAGGCCTTCCCAAAACCACCAATTCCGATAAATTTTCTGTCATCAAATTTGCCGGAGGCCAATTTGATCTCTTCCATTTCAATTTCAAGATGTTCAAGCTCCTCTAGGCGCAGAAAAGTTTTTGTTGTAGAAATAATTAAATAAGTTTAGGTGCGGAACTATAAAAGGGAAGTTAGACTTTTATGCTTATGTTAGGTGAGGATAGTTATCACACCTTGGATAGCAACTTGTTTTTCGTCTATAATGGCCAAAATAATCCACAAGTTGTATCATGTCTTTCTACTTGACTAAGCATTTGCTGGAATTTATGTGGAAGATATTCCTAGAAAGACATGGTTTTCCTAGATACATGCATGCATGTGATTACATTATCTTTAAAATAATTATTCACGAATCCATGAGTCCATTCTGGGGGCTGTGTAATTGTTTAACTTAAATAACTGTTTCGAAGTGTATTAAAGAATGTTTCAACATTCATAATACCAAATAATCCTTTATCGAGTCTAATAAAAATACATTTCGTTAAAGCAATCACCATTAGAGACAGCCATCATTCTATATTCTTACAATCTTACACGATAATGACAATCTAGGTTTAGTTTTAATGCAGAAAATCACTCCTCAGCAAAAAGATCAATGTGTCTAGCCAAAACGGCAAAACCAAAACCCTTGTTACACATTTTCTGTAATTCTGACCTTCCATCAGTCCCTGAATGTGTGGAATGCATTGAGTCACCCAAAGTGTACTTCAAATGCTTGTAACCTCCTAATTGTGAGCTAGGGTTATTTCACATGTTCTTTAATTAAGCATAACTACCGGTATATACAAATTACAAAACCCTATACTATAAGATGTACAATTCGGCATTACATTGGAGATTGGACATTTTATATGAGTAGTATACTATCAGAAATAACCATTGCTGACATGGTAATGGTATTAGAACGATGTAGTTATCAGATACTACAAATCTCCTCCGAAACTTTCCCCGCTTAATTCATACTTTTTTTTTCATATTTCAAAAGTCAACAAATAAATTGCAATTTCTTGCACACGTTTTGTCCTTCTTCCCATAATTCAAATGTCAACAAGTCAATAGCAACCATTTCCACACGTTATTACTTTATTCGGATTATTATTATACCATCAATTGCAACCCCTTTACACACGTCATTCACTTATTCAACACAACAAATTAATATACAATCCTAAAAATCAAGCATACTACCTATTCCTCCTTTCAGCAGCCTCCATCAAAAATCGTCATACCGTTGCTATCATGTCTAATGACATGTTAATTGTTAGGGGCAAGTACATACATAAATGCTAAAACTTGCATACATGGGTGACTCAAGAGTAAAGCTACTAAAACTTGGGCTTTAGGCCCCCGAGTTTCTAAGGCCCCTATATACACCGTCTCTCGCAACTTTGTCTCGGCCTCACTTTTAAGGCATCGATAATTTCGAGGCTACTGATTTACTAAATCTGCTAAAAGCATTTGAGAATAATTATGGGTCTAATTTGTTTTTTAATTCATTTTCAAGCCTACACACGATATATAGGAATACTAAGCACATTTTGTTTATATTTGCTAAACGAATAAATATGATCAAGAATTAATGTATGTTCTGTTATATAAATGAACGATTGTTCATTTATCTTCATGAATGTTTATTCGTTTGTTAATAACAAAAAAGCCTTATTCTCAAACTTCGCTTTAGGCCCTGAAAAGGCTCATGCTTGCATATTTACCCAAAACATGGTCAAACAACATTGTACATGATGCATTTAAAACTTGTATTTTAGGGAAATATACAAATATATTTAAGTTTGAGTGGGTATATATTTGGAATTCCCTCTAACTGTTAACCAATTGGATCGAATGATCCATCTCATATGAATAGTATAGGGTTTTGTAATCTAAAGATACTTGTACTTAAGCTAAATCAAAACCATGAGAAATGACCATTGCTCATACTAATTTGTTTTATTATAGTAACATCCTACGTAGTAGTTTTTTTAATCATATTTAACGTAATGGACATATGTGTTAGTGTGTCAATCACTCAACCCAAAATCACCAAATCTGTGTGTCGATCTGTACCAAGAAAAACCTATTTAAACCTAACTTATTTACTATATGACCTCAATTAAGTGTTGGTATAAGTTGTTTAGAAAACTCATGTTCCACAGAATTAGAGCTGGCAAAATGGGCTCAATCTCACTGAATTGGGCTGATTTTGACACTTTTTAAAAGTTTGTGGTCTAATATGGGCTGCTAAGACATAGTTACAAACTTACAATATATAACCAGGCGAAATAGGAGGAGGAAGAAAGAACAATTGACCGTTGACTGCATGCTTATAAACTATTCAAAATAAAATAGTATATGAGACTTAATTATTCATATAATGTAATTATATTTAAATCGTTTACAGCTAAAATTTAACTTTACACAAACCGTTTACGACGTCAACGTGATAATATTTTATAGTTTGGTTTGAGATTTTTTTTAGTCATAAGGTGTTTCTTAAAAACCGGTCGTTTGACCGTGAACGCTTGATCTGAATATTAAATGTGCCTGTTTGACCCGTGCCTGTTCGGACCCAGAGCCCGTTTAAGCATGTTGCCCAAACCCGCCCGACCCGCCCATTTTGCCCCCCTACACATAATTTAATTTGGCAGTGATAGAAAATTAAGTGAATATGAGGCATTCAGACCCGTGCGTTGCACACGGGTTGTGTGCAGTTGTTGTGTGCGTAATGTGTTGACATCTAAGGTTGTTTGATAATTAGTTGTCTCTACACAGAGTATAAACGCTTGTCTTCTATGTTTTATATGAATATTTAGACCCGTGCGATGCACCGGCTTTGTTTTTCAATTTATAAAATGAACTTTTAAACTCGAGGCATGCAGACCCATGCGTTGCATACAGGTTGTATCTAATTGTTCATTTCGTAATGTTTGTGTGAATTAGGGAAGTGTAAGTATGCTGTTGCATGTAATTGAAACATGACGGTGAATGTTCAGGTAAGTAGCTATAACATAATTGGAATATTAAATTGAGTTAAAAGAAGCTTAAACGCATAAGGCTCTTTCAATATAAGTTTAAAAAGTATGAATTCGTTTCATCAATGTAACAGAAAACCTGTTAGTTAAAACGACATATTGTTATTATTTACATCTTAAATGTTTTTCTCGTATATGTTATATGAAAACTGATGTACCGGTTTTAAGTTTTGTTTCTTAGTTGATACGATTGCCATTTGATCAAACAGGAGTTAAATCCATGGTTAAACTGCGTTTTATTTATTCATTAACATATCTTCGGTACTATAAAACTGAAATATATAATAATAGCTCATTTTTCTCCACTTATCCTGCTCTCGAGAAAAAGAAAATCATTACATTACAATACCGTTAACAAACACGCATCATATATCCAATTTATATGATAAACAAAAAACTATACTAATGTACAACCTTAAGGTCAACATTGGAACGTTTTCCTAAGACTCTAGAAAACTCCACGACTCCAATTTTGCTCCATTTGCTTAGTCCATACTTGGCGATTCCTACATTTAAAGCAGCTTCTTCTCGTGACGGCCGTTTCATCTTTGACACACCCATTTACACTTTCCAAAACCTTTCCTGCACCATATTCAAAATAAATAAATAAATAACTTAAAAACAATTTTAAAATCTTATCAAAAAAATTGGTAGCAAAGAACAAAAACATTGAAACAGATACTATTTAATCCAAAAACATACCCCTACCTGAGGGTAAACCTACTACCTCCTTAGGGCTTCGCGGCAAGTGTATATGTGAGGGTGATTGTGCACAAATATGATGTGTGTGTGCGCGTGTTGGCGATGTTTTTATAAGAACATTTTTGCAATTTATCGTCTCTATTATCTGATGTGATAATAACAAAATAGTAGTATAAAATCACAGTTTTTCGTTTTGGTTCACGCATCACAGCAACCAAGTATCTCACTATATGAAACTCTTGAGATAGCCTGAATGTGCTTTAACAAAAATATATGCTTACTTGCCTAAATCAGAGGTTGCCAAATAGTTAAGTTCAGCAATAATAATGATCTTACAGTTGACCAACTCTGATAGTCTTCCAAGATTATAGCAGGCTCTTAATGTTAAGCTTAACAAAGGAGCATGGGTCGGGTATGCCAAATTTTGCCAGCACCTACAAATTACAAAAAAAATCACATACAAAGGTTATAAGGAATAATTCAGGTGCGTGGAAACTAATTTACAAATTGTAACACCCGGGGATCATCATAGACTACCCCAACAAATTATTATTATACGCCTACATGGCTTATCCAACCTTTGAGCCAAAGTAGCAAAATATCAAGGATAAAAGTTAATTTAGCTTATAAAGAAGAATGCGTATACACACCTACTGATTCCCAATAACTAAAGACTAAAAATGTATCAAATTTCACACAAATTTAGTGCAGCCTATATTTTAACTATTCCTATATATAACAAACTATATAACTATAAAGTTTCATAAACGTAAGTCGTAAACACACGAAATGGTGAAGGCAATAGGGCACTGATGTACTTGATTTAGTGTTGCAACCACAAAGGTGATCACGTACCAACAGATTATAACTTAAACCAAACCTGAGAGGGAAAAAAAATCAAGATTGTGTTTTTCTTGCTATATGGAACGCTTTTAACTTCATTTCCACATGTTACCCTCTTTTTGTCTCGATTTTGGTTAACAGATTTAGAGTCCACACTTCTTTGTGAATCCGAAGTGATACATGATGTTTCCCAATCATTACCTTCGGTCACAATCGCCTAGCATCAAGGCCTTTAAGCATACCCATTCGGATTCAAAGACATGTTACCAAACAGTGTGTTCGCATGATGCAAGAACCGTAAAAAAAATGAACGTGTGTTTGGATATGAATCAGGTGTGGATATTATGCAAAAACTGTCATTATTTGTACTGAATTAAAAATAGAAAACAGAGTCAATGCATCATAGCCAGCACTCTTTGTGACCCTGAAGCCCATCATTTATAACAGGTTGTTATTGCACGTCTACTGCTGTTCTTAGGTGTGTTTAAGTGCGCTGTAAAACTGCACTTTTGAGGGGTGTTTGGCTGCTGCAAACTCAAGTCTTTAAGGGGTGTTTGTGTATGTCTATTGATGTTTTTAGGGGTGTTTAAGAGAGCTGCAAAACTAGACTTTAAAGGATGTTTGGGCTTCTGTAAAATGCACTTTTAAAGGGCTTTTGGGCATGGATGTTGTTGTATTTAGGGGTGTTTGGATCGATGTGACGCCAAAAATTTTAAGGGGTTTTGGGTCTTTTGCAGTCTGTATCTTTAAAGGGGTGTTTGGAAATGGCTGCTATAACTTTATGGATGTTTGGGTCTGTTATAAAACTACAATTTTAGAGGGTGTTTTGGGTCTGTTAACATTCAGAAAGAGATAAAATAAATGGAAAAAGGTAACGGCAATGATAGTATAAAAAATTCCTAAGTAAGACAAAACCAGATAAACGTTTATATCATATAAAACGTAATCGAACGTGACACAATCAGCAGGAAGTAACCTTATCTCAACATGAATAACTAATAACCTACAAATCATTTAAAAATCTGCTAATTTTCATAAAAAGAACAAGGGTTATACCTTCATAGAACACCAGAAAGAATGAGCAAAAGAGTGAAAAGAGATCGGAAACCCATTGCAGCCGCTTGGTATGGTTTGATAGTAAGGGATTTATGTTAGGAGGCACGGTATATATAGATAACATCATAACCCACCCTATTCGGGTTTAAGTTCGGGTCGGGTCGGGGTTTTTCTTTGACACCCCTAAATTTAAAATCTCACAAAGCGGGGGGTTATGAGAAAAGGGTGGTCCCTAGTTGGGGATAGAAACAAAACACACTAGTTTTTCTTCTGTATATCTTGCAAAAACACATAGTACTAATTTTTTTTTTTGGAAAGACAGTGGTTACATATTTAGATCTAGGGTTTCAAATATCACCATATTTCAACTTCTTTCTTTTGAAAGATTACCGTGTTTGACGCGGTTTGACCGACCTTGTTTGAGAAAGGCAATGTCAGGGAAATAAATGCCTTCCAAAAATCAATTGTGTTTGAGCGCAAGGATCTAACTTTAGAATATTTTGAGAAAGGCAATGTCAATGCCTTCCAAAAATCAATTGTGTTTGATCGCAAAACCCTCTCTAGGGTGGGTTATGATGTTATCTATATATTATTGCAAATCCTGGAGTCCGAGCTCAAACTACATTATAATGTTACAAAAGCTGAAGAACAGGATGAAAAACTTGTAAACAAGCCGTATGAGTTTCATTATCCCCTTGATGTCATCCCGGTAATATGCCATCCTTTGTTCTTTTTTCATGAAACTGTGGTTATTTGTATGCTCTGCTCTTCATCTTTTGTGTTACAAGTACTAGTTTAAGACCCGTGTATACCCGTGTAATACACGGGTAGCTTAATTTTTATTATTCCGAACCCTTTATCAAAAGTAACCACTATGACTCACATAACAATTTGTAATTTTGATCTTTTGATTATAGCACAAATTTAATT
>BQNB010007429.1:24374-52756 GCA_026074375.1 Tanacetum coccineum | reverse complement strand
TATTTTGTTGGCGAATCAGGTCCATTTATGGATGGCTAGATGACAACTTTATGCTTGCTGGTGTTCATGCAAGAACAAATATTATATACCAATTTATAGTAAGATACAAAAAATAAGCGAATGAACTTCCGAATTCGTCCTTAAGTTCAATAAAACATGTATTATGATGAGTTTTTCTTTTTGTCAGAAGTGATGCTTCGTTTATCTTTCATTCATGTATGATTAGAATCATTTTCTAACCCCGCGCTCCGCAACGAAGCGCGGGTTAAAAACCTAGTTGATATAAAGATAATGCATCATAATATTAATACCAATTGCAATTAATGCTAAATGAGGTTCACTTTGCATTGATATAAAGATAACGAGGCATGCAGACCCGTGCGATGCACACGGCTTGTGTCAAAAAAATTTCTCATGTGGTTGCTTGCATAATGATTTTGTTAGAATGTTGATGCGTTAGTCTGATTGTGTATACTTTGGGAATTGGCCGTGTAATGTATGCAAACCCGTGCGATGCACACGGGTTGTATCTAATTGTTTATTGCATAATGATTCAGGCTACTTCAAAATAAGCCTTAAGAAAGGAATAATAATAATTAAGTGATTTTATAAACTTTTTCTCGTGAAATACATGTTGGATCAATGTCAAATAATATTTACATATCTACAATTCTACATCTTTATATATATGCTACGCACCACTCGTAGTTTGCTCAAAGTAAACGAATAGACAAACAATAATAAAAAATATACAATATGATACTACGTAGTAAAAAACAACATGCACATCTAAAATATAACAATATGATATGAGAGACTTATAAATAGCAAAGTTTGATTTTCTTATACTGAAATCTATAAAGTTTGTTTAAGGAGATAATGGGTGTAAAAGACTAAAAGTTGCACAGAATTGAATTCACATGTAAAAATGCATTGATCACTAATCATTAATACTCCATGATATTAGGTTAGTATGCATTTGGGTTTTGTACTTATGGCTCTCTGGGTGAGACAAATCATTTAAAGATACAACCCCAATAAATTTAGGGGCTCAATCTTTTAGTATACCATTGATCATGCCATTTATTCACATGGATTTGTACAATATACAAAGCTTATGCTTACATAACAATATATACATCAATAGAACACTCATAAATTACTTATCTAATACAACAAAGAAAAAAAATGTTCTAAGCCTAAAAGCCTAATTTTGAAATTTCGGGTTCCCTTTCATGGGGATCCTTAATTTCGACCAAAAGAGAATTACGAAACATGTGTAGAATGGACCGAATTCCGGGTTCCTTTCATGGGGATCCCTACTTTCGACCAGAGAGAAGAGATGATTGTATCTATAACAACAAAGAAAACAATAGTTCTAAAGCCTAAAGCCTAAAGCTTAAAGCCTAAACCCTAAAGCCTAAAGTCTAAACAATGTACCGAAATTTTGGGTTCCCTTTCATGGGGATCCCTAATTTCGATCAAAAGAGAATATCAAACACTGTTCGAATGGACCGAAATTCCGGGTTCCCTTTCATGGGGATCCCTAATTTCGACCAAGAGAGAAGAGAGGAGAGGTATGGGATGAAAAATGAGGTTTAGGGACCCCCTATTTATAGTGTTAGAATTAGGGTTAGCTTTGAGAAAAATGCTACATAATCTTGACACAATGGTCCCTCTCATTAATACTTTTGACACAAATGGGTCCCTCCCTCATTAATACTGCCTGCATTAAATGTAAAACTCAACATATTTTTTGGTATATTCTGGAGCATGGGGTACTCTCAAGATGCTTATAATGTATGCAGTAGGGTTTTGTACTTATGGCTCTCTGGGTGAGACAAATCATTTAAAGATACAGCCCCATTAAATTTAGGGGCTCAATCTTTTAGTATAATAGATAGAAGATTTTCAAGCCTTTCATGCATATGCTCATTTTTAAACGAAACACGGTTTATGCAAGTAACGAAACGAATAACGGTATCTCCAAAAATTATGAAATTATAAATATTGCCCTAAAATATAAAAACGTGGCTATTGCCAAAATACTACAACGTTGGCGTCGGTTGCTCCTGAGGTAATGATTCTTAGATAATAACAGAACAACTTCCTGGTTAAACGAAAAGTTAAAACGGAAACTTTTAACAATTTCAAATTATTGACCGAGAAAAACGGCTAAGTTATTGAACGGAAATCACGGTGGTGTCACATCCTCTTTTCAGCGCTGGATCACTGGAAACATCAGTATATCCTTAACAGCCTTATAACACCGTAAGAAACAACAGTTGGTCGATCTTTGGGTATTGCCATGACGATCCATAAAATCATTGAAAAATCAATCAAGTGTTCGGAGAATCCATTAATAACTTCATTTGAGAGTCTTTCTATATCACTAAAAAAAACCCGCTAACATATGATATATTATAAAAGAGTTTTAGCACATGCGAGGTTTAGCAACGCATTTATAGTCAAGAGATCTTTCCTTTATTAAGCTTATTTATCACATTTTTAATCACTATTCTCCCCTCAAAAAATGCCTATGTGGTGACATTTTGACAATTAGTGAATTAAAAAACAAGTTAATGTCCGGTAATTCACATGAGTCTACCCAAGTCTGGGCGAACAGGAGAGCATGCAGAATGAAACTATTTCTTTATTACTCCCTTCTCATTAATAGAAAAGAGTTAAAACTTTGGGTGGGAGTTTGTGAGCACACCAAAATTTGAAAGAATTTGAAATTTCTTTTTGATGAAAAATATCTTGAAAAATTATGCTCAACAAGAAAATGATTTCAGATTTATCTTATTAATTATCATTTCCTTAGTGCTTCTCTTGAGCATTCAAAACTTTGAATGTTTATATGACTGTGCTCAAGACTGGAGATGGTAAACTTCCGTTGTTAGGATAAAGTGTACATAAATGAACATTTTTCTTTTTTGGGGTACGAGTCTAGTGACATTTCTTAGAAGTTGTAGAGAAAATTTGAAGAAGAGACATGTGTTTGAAACGTTTGAAACTCTCGCTCGAACTTCATTTATACACCAGTGTTAAATTAATCAAAAATTTTAGGTGCACAACATGTTTATCGCATTTTCGAGAGACATGTCGGAGACGAAGATTTTTTGTATTTTGTAATTTTTGATTATATTTTTTTGTTGCTTTTATAGGTTTTATATTTTTTCTTTTGTTTCTGATAAAATATTATACAAAGAGTTACGGATTTTGCAAGCGATTCAAGTTCTGAGGAGACAAGATGTGCATACCAAGACAACGAACCAAATAGTTGAAGCGATCCACTAGAAGAGCTTTGATGAAGAGGTCGGCCAGTTAGTTGGTACTCGTCTTGAAAAAATAGTTCCCATGTACCCTTTTTAGTGCTCTTAATGAAAAATGGTAGCAAACAACAATTGTTTTATACGCGAGTGTTGGACGGGTTGCAGGCTATGGCTATGGCTAGTTTCGGGAATCACAATAATATAGGAATCTTGTTAAAGTGAAAGCCATAATCTGTTAATTGTGTCGCATCACATGCTTGTGCAAACAAGAGGATAGCGACACATTTTGCTTTCGCCGTTGACAGCGACGTATAGTCTTGATTCTTCGAGGACAGCTAACCATGATTTTCGCCTAAGAATTGAACTCCATCGGAAAGTATCTTGAAGGGTCCGTTTGTCTTTGCATCCGATAATCAGATCTGCAAATCATTAAGTTCGAACCAGAATCCTTTGTATACAAGTATGCCCATATTACAGTTCACGAAGATAAGGATATCATTTTAACACTAGAACACAAAGTAGATTTGGCTACATCAAAAAAGTGTGACGATATACATACAGTCACACATGATTTTTCGAGTGTGTGTGACTAAAGGTCGCGTGACCGTAGGGTACCTACGGTCACATTTTTGAGTTAGTGGTCGTATCTATTAAAAAATAGTGACCAAAACCTTAACATATGTGACTAATTAGGTACAAATTTAGTTGGCTGTATAGTCACACAAAGCATGTTTTTTTTATATTTAGTCACATACAATTAAGCTAAGTGACCAAAGAGTGTTACTAAAGTGACCATATAGTGTTTAAAGTGAAGTAAAAGTGTATTTTGTGTGACTATTGTTCATCCAATGGCCACATGGTTTATGTTTGTGTGGCCTTTTGTAATATTTAGTCACACAAAGAATTAGCATAAAGTGGCCAAAAGTGTTAATAAGTGTGACCATATGCTGTTTAAAGTGAAGAAATATGTATTTTGTGTGACTATTGTTCATCCAATGGCCACATGAATTTTATGTTTGTGTGGCCTTTTGTAATATTTAGTCACACAAAGCATGTTTGTTTTGGGTATTTAGTCATATACAATTAAGCATAAGTAGCAAAAAGGGGTTAATAAGTGGGACCACCATGTGTATTTAAAGTGAAAAAATGATGTATTCTTGTGTGGACTATTGATCATCCAATGGCCACATGAATTTTATGTTTGTGTGACCTTTGTAATATTTAGTCACACAAAACATGTTTTTTTTTGTATTTAGTCACATACAATTAAGCATAAAGTGGCCAACAAAGTTGTTAATATGTGTGACAATGCTGTTTATAGTGAAGAAAATGGTTGTATTTGTTATGACTATTGTCATCCAATGCCACATTGAATTTTATGTTTGTGTGGCTTTTATGTAACTATTTAGTCACACAAAAGAAGTTGTTTTTTTTAGGTATTTAGTCACATGAAATTATGCAATAAAGTGGCCACCAAAAGGTGTTAATACGTGTCGTCCATAGTTGTTTAATTAAAGTGAAGAATAATGTATTTTGTGTATGTGACTACTTGATCATACAATGGCCACATGAATTTTAAGTTTGCGTTGCAAGATTATGCCGACATATTTCCCGTGGTATTATCAACCAAATATTACCCGATATTTTCCACAATATTACAGGTTACACCATTAATAAAATAGATCCAAATTGTGCATAACATATTAATTCAAATTAAACTTGGAAAAATATCGATCAAACATTTGAATTACAACTTCAAGATAACAAAATGTCTACGATGCTAATATTCGATATCCTACTACAAATATTTAACAGTTACTATGTAGAAGGGGGATGTGATGATCCTCCAAGCATAATGTTTTGTAACTTTCTAAGCCTATTTTTCCATTCAAGACGATCTTCCTCTCCTATGGATGAACAATTGTAGTCTTTTGTAGCAAGGCAGAGTACAACAACACATTGTGCTATGGAAAACAAAGCTTGTTTTGCAGTACCAGCAGATTGATGAGACGATTTAGCAATTGAAAGAAGAGAGACTAGCAGAGCATCAAAACTCGTGTTTGTAGAGTAAAACAGAGTAGCAAAAAAGTTTTGCAAAGCCTGCAATATACAATCAATGGATCAGGAATACAGGAACATCTATTCTCATGGAAAGTATGTCCTATAAGAAGATTGAGCAGTACCAGGAGAGCCTGTCCTTGAAGCAATGAACTTGACTAAAGCCAAGTCCTGGTTAGAGCTTTATTTCTGACAGTCAACCCCACAGTTGGACCAGACCTCCTGTCTGATATCAAGGTACAACAGAGTTCGAGGGCGAGAGCCGTCATATGCAAGTCTCTGGTAAGTCGAAAAGCAATGATACATATTAGTCTTTTGTCTCTACGAAACAAGGAAACAAGCCTAAATGTCAAGTACCAAACCTGATCAAAGTTGAAAGTTCCACTATGATAACTTCATAAGCAGCAGAACCAATTTTAAGGTACCCACTGTTGCTTGCCTTAATGCTTGGTTAGTCTATTTTCCAAAAAAAGGAAAACAAAATCAACCTCGAATCTAGATTCAAAATTAGCTCCAATAACATACACTAAATTTCAGCAAGTATCAACACACGTTTGCAGCGATTAACATACACTAAATGACCATAAATTTCAGCAAGGAATGGTGCATGTTTGTAGCCAATAACCGAAACACCCGAATTTTATTTATTTATTTATTTTTTTGAAAAACAATTTTACGTATATGAAACAAAAGACAATAGCTTGACAGTATAAAAGGGGACCTGTTTGAAATTCATGATAAGACCTGATATATGCACAATATGCCACTAACAATTGGACCATAAACAAAATCAAGCAAAACTCATTTTGCCGAGTTACCTTACGAATAAGAAATAAGGTTTATAACTTTAAAATCATTAAGGAGCTTTCACTAGAACCTTTGTGGTTGATAATTAAAAATATCTTTCATTGGTTAATTTAGACATAACATAATGTCATACATATGACAATGTAATAGCTACTTAAGACAAGGACATTTTAAATGTAATTTATTTCTTTTATACACTACACACACACTTGTACTAACATTAAAATTAAACACTATCCTATGTGAAATGTCAAAACATCTGTGATCGACCATACATGTAACTGCCTTTATTCTTTTACTAAAAAACAAAACAAAGACATATCTTTATTTCTTTAAATGACAAAATGAAGACCTTGTACATGAAAGCATATTACAATAATAAAAAAATAACAAAAAATCCCCCCATGATACTTATACAACCAAAACACTTTACATTACCAATTCACAAGGACATCATACAAGCACATCATTTTTCTTAAAACACATGACCTGGTATTTACACATGACCAAAACACTTTACACATGACCTTTTATAAAACTTTAGGTAATACTTATTTAACTAGTATTTACATAGACACATTTACACTTGAACTCACCCGGATTAATATTGATTCTAAAATACAGTTACAAGTACTTAAGTGTACATTTTAAGCCAAAGTAGCATATCAGATTACTAGAGAAAGGTCTTGCAGCAGTACTTAACATGTTTGTAAGTGTAGAATATATTAAACAACACAATACATGTAACATTGAAATGACTAAAATAAAAACTGAGTAGTTTGGATATAAAGTGTCCACTATACCATGTGATTGTTTCGTTATCCTATCTTTTCAAGACTATCAAGCCCTTTGATTGCTTCTTTTTTACTTCTTACAACTTTCTCTTCACGTTCAACTTCTATCATTAGCCTAATAACTTCATCTATTGTTGAATCCATGGTTTCCTGTATCAGATAAATAAAAAAGCAAACCATTAAAATGTATACAACATAACCCAACTTTTTCCTTTAACAGGAGTGCAATACTTACTTACTCTTTTAACAAACTAAGTACAGGTATCATCGTTGTTCTAAAAAAAGTACAGGTATAACTTTTCACTTATATAGATGCATAAAACCTATTCCAATCGCCAAAACATATCTATTAAAGAACGATTATGGCGGGGGGAGGGGGGGGTACAATATAGACCAATATTGACATGTACAGTTGGATTTCTTAATAAAGAGCATAATAAAATCTATTTCAGCTTATGTTTGTTCACAATATATACCTTCATCTCAGCAGTGGGAAAAACTAATATAGGCTGTATCGTCATAAACTGTCGGTTCAAAAGGGCTGCATATAAATGATAGTAAAAAAGGATTCATAAACCTGATTCCTAACTTACCATCTCTGTCAGTGCTTTAACTTAGTTCTTCTTAGCATTATTGGTCTTAAAATGTTCTGGACCAAACTTAACCCCCTTTCATCACCGTCCTCAAACGGTTTCTGGATTAGCTTGTTCCACCTGTTTAGAAAAGGAAGCAATATGCGTGTTACCTAAATGTATCATATTTGCAGTTGGGTAACATGTCACAATTTTTTTTGTACTGAGTAAATGTCACAAAAATAACAAGTCAGAAAATCTAGAACAAATCACGTGTTACATTATTATAGCCTGCCATATGTATGGAAAATAGCTAAATAATCAAAAGATAACAGATGGGAATATCATCACAAAACTAACCAAACTGTGTCTATTAAAAAAGTATCATGTGTTCATCAAAATGCAGGAAAAAAAATCACATACACAATCAGTCTATGCAAGATATAATTCATACGGCGGAGAAGAAACAACAAAGCTAAATGTGGCATTATCAAATTAAATTACCATTAAATGGGTCATAATAATATAAGTGTTTTAATATATTTAGCATATGATAAGTATAATCATAATTTTTGGACAAAGTAGTATCTCGTTTGGTTAACTACGAGTATTTTTTTCTTGTTATGAATCTCGTCAATCCATCCATTTTTGGACCTATAGAAGTGGTATCAAAGACTATACTACAAATAACATATAAGTTTATAAAAAATTGTAGGAGAAATGATGGCCATATTGGATAGGGGTACGGTAAAACCATTCACTCGCCGATTGAGCAACAGTGGTAGCTCATCCATGACAAAAAACGGTAATTCGAGTACAATTACAGTACAAATGCATTATTTTGTTATATTCCTAACATATACAATCAGTTTCAACTAAAAAACCTTAATTTAAACCCATTACAACCATAATTTAAGTGTCAAACAACCCTTTTTAATTATATCTAGTAATTATGAATTCTAACAAAGCTGTTTACATAGATCTAAAATCACATATCAAAAATAGATCTACAACTACCTATAAAGTTTAATGAAAAAACATTATGATCTGAAAGAATACGATTTCCAAAAATAAAATCAAACTTGATCTAAAAATGATACGCGGATGGTGATGCATGGAAGATGGCTGTAGGTATGGGGCGTGCACTCGAGATGAGGCTGGGATAAGATGGTTGGGGAGTACCTGAGTGGTTTGTTGAGGTTCATATGGAAATGGAAAAGAAAGTTATTGGATAGCGAAAAGACGAGTTGAGTTAGCCAATGGAGAAATAAGGGGGAAATTTTGGGGTTTTGATTTTGGGGAAAAGTAGTAGCGGGAAGAAGGAGAGGGAGAATGAAGAGCCAACACTTATGGATTTTTTTTAATAGTTCTCATGTAAGATCACTCATTTTAGACTGTTACGAAACTATTGGTCTATATAATACCTAAAATGTGGCCAATAAACTAAATTAAATCACAAATTTGTGATCTGTTGTTGGCTTTGTCAAGGATATAGTCATATGTTTTCCGTGCTAGAAGTAAATGTGACTATACACATTAGCTTTTGGCAAGCTAAACACAAACTAACATTAAACAACCTATTAAGTTAAATAATATGTGACAAAAGTTTAGTGTGACCTTAAGGATTTAGTCCCGTGTTAAAGTCGAGTGACCTTTATTTGTCTCTATTTCTATGTATATATAGACTAAATGCTTGACTTACTATTCATATGTCACGCAGTTTCAAAATTTTATGTGGCAAAAAAATTAGCAAAAGGATAGCAGTCACCTTTAAATCATGTGTGACAAAACTTGACTGTATGATTTTGACACATAAAAAATTACTTCATGTGACCATGAATGCCATTTGGTCACATTGTTCAAGTGTGTGACATATATCAGTCACTATTTATATGTACATCGTGACTAATGCTTCAAGCTTACTTGTATTTGTCACGCGTTCCAAATTCATACGTGGCTAAATAATCATATAAAAAATTACCAGTTACCTTTAGCCACATAATGTTAGAATGTGCGGCAATACAGTTCTAATGGTCACACGCATCAAAATTTCATGTGTGGCTAATTAGTAAATGTTGTCGATTTTGGTACCTTTAGCCACATAAATATGTGAATGTGTGGCCGTTCCATTTTGCCCATGTGTGACCAAGTCCCATATTTATCCTAGTGGTACTTTGAATAACTAATACCGTATATAATTCTCTATAGCTACATCACCATCTAATTGTATTTGTGAAATCATATTTATAAAGTAAAAACGTTTATAAATATCTCCTTAGTAAAAATGGCGTAACTTTCTCGTTTTAAGTCCATTTTTTGAGTTGCTTATGTCCACACTTTCGTATTAAGACGAGTTATCAAAATATTACATTTTCATATTTGAAGTCCTTTGGTGAACAGTACTTTTTACTATTCATATACTTTTATAAAATTAATTGTCGTAAACTCGTAAATGTCGTATCTTATCCGTTTTAACTCCGATTGTAGTGATTATTTCGAGCATGTCTTCGTAATTAAAAGTTTTATCTAACTAATGTATTTTCCAAAATGTATCTTATATGAATAGTGATTTTTACTGTTCGTAGTTTATAAAATTATTTTTATAAACTTTAATTATCGTAAACACGGAAAAATCCATAACTCCTTCGTTATTGATCAAAAAATTATGATTCTTAATGTTTTGGAATCCTAAAAATACATACTTTCTGTGAAAAATAACCAACCATTTATATCAGATGTGGTTTGTAATGGTTCTTATAAAATTTCTTTTATAAAAGCGTTTATTATTGTATTACTTACAAATGACGTATCTTCTTCGTTATAAATCAGATTTTCGAGTTCGTTAAATATTTGGAATCCTCATGAGATGTAGTATTTAAAAAATATATAAAATGAATGCTTTATATTTCGAATTAAAACAATCCCTTTTGATCTTTTTGCTAAAAATGTGTTTAAACTAGTTTTTATAACTTGTTAGCTTAGTACACTTGTTACAAGTCCTATACCACACAATATATCACATGCCTTACATACTTAAGGTCCTTAGTCCATAGATTGTCCAATAAATGTCCATGATAACAAGTCTACATATTCCATTTGCTTATAAATTTAATAAGTAAACCTTTTATGTAACTAGTTTTTATATACTCTTTATAAAGGAACCAACACTTGTATAATACTTATACTTCCATTCTAACATGTATTTAACATTCATATAACATGTGACAAAGTTCATCAAACCATGAGCTAGTGTAAAAATTCATTTTACATGATAATAAGTTATCTAGATGGTGATTAACTATATGAACATAATATACATATGAAATCACAAATGTAAAGATATTAAGGGTTTTAGATAACCTTAGTATGATTTAGGATGAAGAAATACAAGATTTAAACCCTAGTTTAGATAATAAACCCAAGCTTCCAATACAAAGAAAACCCTAATTCCAATGAAACCCTAATCTTAAACCTTTCTTGATTAACCCTTGCAAATGCTTAACCAAGCCTTCAACCCTTCTTAGAATGCCTTAGATATGATGTTTGTTTACCTGAATATGTGGTAAATAAAATTATATGGATTGTGTTTGTGTCTTGGTTGTGTGCCGTGGGTAAGAGAGGGAGAAACATGAGAAATTGAGTTTGTTGTGCTAAGGAAAAGTGTTGTATGTTTTATCTACTAGTATGCATTCTTACTTATACCAAATAAGCTAGTCAAAGTACTTCCAATTCTTGAGCAAGACTAAGAAAACAATGAGTCCTGAACTGATATAGTCCAAAGTCATGTCTTGGAAGCCAGAGTTTTAAACTGCTTTGTCAAAAGTCCCATCGGCTGAAAGCTCATTAAAAGTTACATTCATAGTCTCCATGATTTTCTTTGTCCTTCGGTTGTAAACTCAATAAGCACAGAAATTAAGCAAATAAACAATGAAAAAGCCAATATCACCTTTTGCACTAAGCTTCCTAATATCTTCACGATCATTCTTAGGTATAGACATAGATGCGGCCGAAAGACATTAAGAAAGGAGATAAGCTGGTTGTTCTGCCGTTTAATAATCATTATGAGTGTTACCAAATTACGGTGAATAATTTGAGCGGTTTTGAGATGTATCACGCAGTAGCAATTGCTTCAGCCCATAAGAATAAAGGTGCACAATAAAAAATCAACATTGTTCACATATAGCAGCCTCTACTAGCGTGCGATTTCTATGTTCCCACAACTCCACTTTTAGTTGATTGTTCGACAGAAGATGCTTGGTGAATATGCCCAACACTATCAAAGTATTCTGAAAAGTGATTATGAATTTTTTGAATTAGTGTCGATTTAAATTCTGTATTGACGATGACATGAGCTTGTAGAAGAACTATAATTTTCTTTAGAAATATTTTAATCTCTTCTGGTGCTTCATCTTTTGATCTTGGGAAGAGTACCCAAGTGTAACGAGAGTAGTCATCCACAATTACCAGAATATACCGCTTTCCATTTATGCTTGCGATTCTCATTGGACCACACAAATCCATATGAAGATAGTGTAACCTCTTGTTAGAATTTAGAACGGGTTTGGGTGGGTGAGACCCCTTTTGCTTTTTCCTTGCTCGTAAGAGGGACAAAGATGTTCTTTATGATATTTGGTATTTGGAAGACCGATGACAAGATCGTTTCTGGCAAGGTCATTTATGGTGTCGAAGTTTGAGATGGGAAAAACGTTGATCCATAACCATGTACTTGTTAGAAGTGCACAAGCATGAGGCAAATTGAGAGAACAGAGGCCATATCATGGTAATGATGGAGTAAAGGTTGAGTTGTGCTATATCCTTTAACATATCGACTCCTTCGAGATTTTTTGACAAAACAAATTTGTTTTCTTCTAAAGCACCTCTAAATCTGAATCACAAAACTGCCCAACCGAGAACAGGTTGTGCCCCAAGCCCTCAACAAAATAAACCCCGGTGATCAAAATATTTCCCCATTGAAGATCACCAAAACTAGAAAGTGTGCAGCAACATGATCGCATAACCTTTTAAGGTTTATGTAGTTTTAAAATCTTTGTTTTTACAAAATAAGTTGTACAACTAGTATGTATGCATCAAGATGATTATGAAAGTACAAGTTATTAAAAGATTTGAAGACTTACAAAGTTTGAAGGTTTTAGGAAGTTGAACAAGACTAATACAACCCAAATGTTGTTTAACTAATACCCGAATGATACAAATGATCAAACCTTCAACAAATCTTCAAGAGTTTTTTATTAAAGATGAAAAGTTTATGGATTTATGTGTGTGTGTGTTTTTCATGGACTAGGGGAACAAGAGAGAAAAGAAAACTCAAATGCTAAGTGTGTGTGTTTTATGAATGAGAAAATGGAAGTAATGTGTATATGTAATGCCAAGTTTACTTTACACACTAAAAGTGTGTAGTGTGTGTGTGTGTGCGTGTGATAGGACAAGGAAGGGAGAGCGGACCAATTTTATCCACCAATCAAATGAAACTAGGACAAAAACATGTGTAGTAAACTTGTCTTATTGTATTTGAATTTCAACTTGGTCTCCAAGGTTCATTAGGGTGTTTAGACGCATGCATGCAAGAGGAGGGGGGACTAAATTAGTTTTCAATATTATAAGGTGCTGGTGCTTCTTATTTGATTTAACGAGGCATTCAGACCCGTGCGTTGCACACGGGTTATGTGCAGTTGTTGTGTGCGTAATGTGTTGACGTCTAAGGTTGTTTGATAATTAGTTGTCTCTACACAGAGTATAAACGCTTGTCTTCTATGTTTTATATAAATATTTAGACTCGTGTGATGCACCGGCTTTATTTTTCGATTTATAAAATGAACTTTTAGACCTGAGGCATGCAGACCCGTGCGTTGCACACGGGTTGTATCTAATTATTCATTTCGTAATGTTTGTGTGAATTAGGGAGGTGTAAGTATGCTGTTGCATGTAATTGAAACATGACGGTGAATGTTCAGGTAAGTAGCTATAAAATAATTAGAATTTTAAGTTGAGTTAAAAGAAGCTTAAACGCATAAGGCTCTTTCAATATAAGTTTAAAAAGCATGAATTCGTTTCATCAATGTAACAGAAAACCTGTTAGTTAAAATGACATATTGTTATTATGCACATCTTAAATGTTTTTCTCGTATATGTTATATGAAAACTAATGTACCGGCTTTAAGTTTTGTTTCTTAGTTTATACGATTTCCATTTGATCAAACAGGAGTTAAATCCATGGTTAAACTGCTTTTGGTTTGAGCCCGTGTCACATTGATAGAGTTAAACAGGTTCTTGTATGCAGTCTTAAGATGAGCGTTTTCTTTTTCATAATTCCGAACCTGAAACTCTAATTCTACGTTCTCATTTTCAAGTTTCTGAGGCAATGGATTAAGGGTATTTGATACACATGGAGTATCCTTACATGTACCCTTGAGATCTCCCAACTGAGCTTGCAACCGTTCGATCTTTTGTTTTATGTCATTATAAGCTTTATCGTATGAAATTTTGTCATATTTACATTCTTCATATTTTTTGTACCAATCATTCCAAAGTTTAGCATATTTATTCTCCTTTTTAATGATACAATTTTTAAAACGTTCTTTCGTACGATCAAGCTCAGTTTGGAGATTTGATGTATCTACAACAGATGTATTTTGCACAATAGACATAATATCTTGGCTGACAACTGCTCTAAAGAGACGATCAATTTCCAATTCTAATGCCTTGTGTTTAGCAAGAGATTCATCAGCTTCTTTTGCAAGAGATTTAAAGTCTCGAACAAATTTGGCTGCTTCTTTCAAAAATTGTAATTTGAAATTTTGCACTCTAGCGTCAACTTGGTTAACGATATGGAAAATTTCATCTTTTACAATGTTGTGAAACTCTTGATGAGCACTAGACGACCAATTGTGTATATCTAAAGTCATTCTTTGTTTTACAACACGTTGAAGAGTCACAATGGTGCTTTTTACCTCATTTAGAAATTTTCGTGCAACACTTGGTGTAGTATCATTCGAAAACTCTTCATTTGGTACTGAAATTGATTTAGAAACATTTGCCGTTTTGGAAGTATTTAAAAAATACAACTCTTCATGCGACTTGGCCGTTTAAGAAACAAAAACCTCCAAAAGATGATTAATCTTTGTTTAATTTGCTGGTTTTATTTCTTTGTTCAATTGTTTCATTTTTATACGACTCTCTTGAGCAAGTTCTAGTGTCTCTTCTGAGTCATACACAATAGGAGGATTATGCTTTTCTAATAGAACTTTATCATTATACAAACTCTATTGTTTCTTCTGAGCTTGCTTGAGATAAAAATGATTTTGATAACCCAAAGCCATTTTCTGTTCGGTGTGGTAAAACGAGTCTGGCTTAGGTGAAAGCATGTGCATTGTTTGAATCGATTGACCCATTTTGACCAAAATATTATCTAATTCATTTATTTTATTCTCAAGATGAATTTGTTTATCAAGAAGCTCGTCTTCGCGAATTTTGAAATCAGACTTCAACTTTTTTCTTTTCTTCTTGAAGAGAAGAAACAATTGACTTTTCCTTTGAAAGTTGTTTATTTAAATTTGCAATTTCCTCATTCAAAGTCGTTATTTGTTTATCGGAACTTAAATGAAGTGCATTTATCTTTTTAGTAAGACATTGCTCTTGATAAACAGACTTTTGATAACACCTTTCAAGTTTGTCATATTTTTCTTGACTAATTTCAAAACACATTTCTTGATTTTTATATCTAGCAAGCTTAGTGGTCAAATCAACATTAGTTTCTCTTAACTTGTGATTGACCGTGTTGACTTTCTCAACATCAATTGCAAAATTATTATATACTGATTCAAAACAAGCACGTGTTTCCTCAACAGTTGCAGGATGTTGTTCTATTGTTCCCCTACTTTGTTCCACATTAAAAACAGCAGAAATAACATTACTATCATTCTATTATATTTGGTGTGGTTCAGGAATGGGCTCGAGTAGCTCAGTATATTGCTCATCTTGAGTAAACATATTAAATATCTCATTATCGTAGCAATTGTCATGGAGTTGTACCTCAGCTGACCCATCTGAGACATAAACGGGAACTTTGTCAGTCTGAGTACCCGATGTCAAAGCTTGCTGCAAATTATCCATCAAAATGCAATTTGCATTAACTTCCTCAATCTAATCAAGATCCACTGCATCAGTCATTAAATCAAACTCTTCATCTTGTAGTTGGATTCTTGCTTCTTCCTTTTGAGCAATCAGCAACTGAGTCTGAAGATAAGCAGCATCCCTTCTCCTTGGCCTGACAGTGCAATTCCTAGCAAGATGACCCAATCCTCTGCAGTTGTAACACCTTATCTGATTACCATTATTCCCATTTGCATTACCCTCAGCCCGTGCTGCTACAACATTACCATTCCCATTTGGATTCTGATTAGCAATCCCTAGAACAACAATAAGCCCATTCTGATTTCCAACATTCTGAACACTCGGATTCTGAACTACATTCTGAACAACCTGATTCTTGACATTCTGCTCAGCATACTGTCTAAACTAATTCCCACCATTGCCTCCAGCCATCTTCATCTGTCTGTCTTGACCCATATTCATACCCGCTTGTGCAATTTGCCTGTTGCGTGGGTTTGATGAAATTCTTTGGTTGTTGTTGGTTGGTGTTGAATAGTTTAGTTCGAATGCTTTAGCCATTAGAACAAGTTCCATGTTCATTGCAGTAGTAGGATCTGAAATCTCCGTGGGATTTGGCATTGGTTGTTACGTGTAGTTCTGGTTGAATGATGGTTGTGGCTTATAGTTGTTGTTGGATTGTGGTTGTTGCATGTAGGTACTTGATGATGGTTGATCTTGGTGAAACACTGGATAATTTAAAGGATTGTTGGAATTTGCTATGAGTGCCAAAGGATCATGTGTTTTTCCAAGTCGTTCAGCTCTTAGTTCATCTACCTCCTTTTGATTGTACTTCAAGAAATCATACAACTGAGTGTAATCAGTTGTGTGCAAGTCCTTTGTTTGATGAACAATGGTAGCATGTCGACTCCATTCTGGTTGTAAGTTGTTTAGGAACTTGAGATTGCTGACAATCTTTTCTAAAAAGTGTTTGTTTCTCTTGAAATCATTCATCAACTTTGAGAAACAATGATAGTAAGACTCAATTGATTCCTCGTCAGTGGAAGTAAACCTTTCCCATTCATTAAACAACTTAGCCTTCTTCTCTTGAATTCTAATATCAGAACCTTTCATCATTTGTTGTACACGTAACCAGATTTCCTGAGCAGTTTCATAACTATCAACAGCAGTATATATCTCTTTAGGAAGAACGAGAAGGATAGTCTGAATAGCTTGATCATCGACTTCTACCTGTTTCAGCTCATTCTCAGTGAGTTCATCATCTGACAGTACATGAAAGGTTTCATTGACAGGAACTTCATGATCTCCATCACCTGGTTCAGGAATTATTCGTCTGACATATGGACCATTCATAATGGAATTGTAGATTAACTTTCCATTTGGTCTACTATTAGCGTAACGGAGAAGACGTGATGACCATGGAACCTAGTTCTCTTTATTAAGCATAGGAGGACGGTTTTCGGAACCGGCTGCATAAATGTTTTGTTAAGTCGACATTGCAAGAGTGATGTGAAATGATAAGTAAGGATCGTTTTAGTGATTAGTGATTATGATTTGCTTCTAATTAAGTCCTTGGGAGTTTATGGGATTTTACAAGTCTATAACTTAAACCGAAAAAGAATAAACTTTTACAAGAATTTACAAAGTCAAGAAGAAACCATGAAATGATGATTGTTTGTCGTTAAGGATTGTTGTTAAATTAAATGTTTGTTAAAATCAAGTAAGTTATAAGTCCTTGATGATTAAAGGTCCAAGTTTGAATTGTCACGGAGGTTTGTTAAAGGTATTAATTAAGTCCAAGTGTTTGTTAAACCACTGCCAAGAATATGGTAAACCACTACGAAGAAATTAAGGTCAAACCGCCACCTTAATTAACCAAACCGCTACCTAAAGAAAGAACAAACGGCTACCTTGAATGTGGTCAAACCGCTAGCAATGCAATAGTCAAACCACTACCTTAAACTAGAACAAACCGCTACCTCTTTTTAACCAAACTGCTACCTTAAATAGCAAACCGCTACCTTGTGGAAAATGTCAAACCGCTATGGACCGCGTTGACAAACCGCTGCCTGATTTATCTTTGCAAACCGCTGCGATTGAAGAGTTCAAACCGCAACTTAGTATAAAGTGGTAAACCGATACCAAATATATACCCAACTAAACCGCTATTGTATCAAACCGCTACTGAAAACTTTGAATCAAAACGCTGCCACTAAAAATTTATCAAACCGCTACCAAGGGATAAATGGACAGAGTAACGTTTAAGTGGACCAAGAAATGTTAAACCGCCACATATCTGTCCTAAACCGCTACTTGAAGCTAGCCAAACCGCTACTACTTGGGACCACTTAGCAAACCGCTAACTATACTAGAATTCATCCACTTGCTAACTTTTAACTTACAAACAAAAAGGACTAGTACAAGATTGTTCTTTTGCTTGAACTCGGCAAAAAAACAAAACAACTTTTACAAACTACACCAAACCGCCACGAGGAGCTTAAACAAACAATAAGTTCAAAAATAAGCAAAATAAGCCTAAACAAGCTAACTACAAATCTAAATAAGCTAAAAGGGACTTAGGAGACAAAGCTAAAACTTGTTTTAACCAGGAAAGTACAAAGAATTTTCGAATCAAACACCAAAAAATTCTTGTAACTTATGAATTTTCAATGCGATTTTGCCAACACTTTCGAACACAGAAAGAAAAACAACAATGCTATGTTTGATTCTAAAATAAGCAAGTTTAAGCAAATAATAAGCTAGAAAGCTAATGCTCAAATACACTTAAGAATCAAGACACAAGAAATAAGAATAAGCCATGGCTAAAAAGAAAAAACAAGGATGAATTAAGCAATGAATAAGCTAGGTTAAGCAAATCAAAACCACTAATAAACCTTGAGCTCTTGATACCACATGTTACACTTATTAATCACATACAAGCTCACACGAATTCCTTGAAGTTTTTGAGAGAGAGAAGTTTAGAGAGAGAAATAACAAAAGAAAAATGGCTACACATTAAAATGAAAGTAAAATGAGCAACACCCTCTCCACATGAGGAGAGGGCTTTATATAGTAGATTACATGGGCCGACCTTGTGTTTAAGTGGGCTTCCAAGGCCAGGCTTGATATCTAATGGGCTTTAAAGCCCGTAACTTAGGCCCAATTAGCTTATAGAATTCCCGGGTACATTAACTAGACTAATACAACGTTCGGGAATATTAATGACCATCACTTCACTAAAAACTAGGTCTAACACAAATGGTACCCAAATCAGTCAACAAAACCCAACTGAACCCCAATAAACCCATATTTACCCAAACACACACCACCCGTAGAACAAAACGCTTCAACAGAACGCAACAACCAAACAACAATCAAACTACACCAAACTAATAAACAGCTTAAAGGGTTACCATATCAGTCAACAAAACCCAATACCCCCAATTAAAACGTATATATCCAATGCACAATTGCACACCACCTATTTTGATAAAACACTTAAAAAATAGCAACAACCAAGCAACAATTAAACTGCACCAAACGTCTAAACAGCTAAAAGGGTTACCAAAGCAACTAACAAAATTCCTAATTAACTAAAAGTGCTCCAAAAAATGCACATTCACCCATACACCACATGTTCAATAAAATGCTTCAAAAAAAGCAAAACTAAACAACAATTAAACTACACTAAACAACTAAACACCTTAAAAGGTCTCCAAATTAGTCAACAAAACCCCTAATAAGCCACAATAAACCTACATTTAACAACACACACATAACATGTTCGAAAAATGCTTGAACAAAAACATCAACTTTTCTCAAAACTCACTTGATAGGTTATCCTGAAATCAAAACCCGATGCAGATTATGTTCATTTTTAGCATCTCAAAAATCTGAATCCTCTTGGGTATGATTGACTGTAAGTAAGTGTCATCTTTAACTATCGAAACTGAAGATGATTTTGTTGCTGCTAGTTTACCCATCAAAGAGAATAGACGGTGGCCGTGAGTTGACAGAGGATAACGGCGAAGATGGTGTGTGATTTTTCTCAGGAGGGTTTGGGTATTGAGCATAAGTTTGTTTTTTTTTGGGTTTTATCGAATTATAGCTGTAAGAAAAGTACAACCTCCAACTGCTCATTGCTATAAGAAAAGTAAAACCTGCTTATTAAAAGATCAATGAGTTGCGACATGAAATTGAGATGGGGAAGAAGATTAGAGTAGATGATGAAAAAAGAATATCGTATCCCAAATAAATTAGATTAATAATTGTTGAAGATTAGAAAACGGTTTCACAATTTCTAATTTTGAAATTAGAAGGTAGAAAATATAGGAGATAAAATAGCACCAGATGTTGATAGAAAAGTGGGTAGTGAAATTAGAATTGGGGGAAAAAAGGAACGTCAGAAAGGGGATTGGTGACATTCAAAAAGATTTTCATTTATTATAGATATAGATAGTGCATGATACATATATAAGAATCAGACAATTAAATTTCACCTTATCTTAAAACAAGATAGTTATCTTTAGGCGAATAGAATGCGCATCTAAAAAAAAGTAACCAAGAATGCGAAATCAAGTTCGATAATGCTATGTATTAGTTATAACGCAGGAACATGTAATTTCTGCATGAAATCTTAAATATGGTTAGTCCTTATGATTATTTTAATGCATATTATAACACAATAAAGTTATCATCAAATAACATTAGTGGTGTCACTAAACTTATTTACATTTTTATTTTTCAATATTGAATACTTTGACATTATAAAGAAACTGTTTGATTGTGTTTCATTCATTGTTTACAAGTATAAATGTTTATAAGTAAGATTCTTGTGGGGTAGTAAAATATGAGCCTTTGGTTTGGTTATTTTTGCACTTTTCGTAAATAAAGATTTTGAATAAAACTGCAGTTGATATCATTTGTTTTAGTTCAGTCAATAAATTTGAATATTTATAAGATGCTAAGGCTATAGAATGACTACACAGCCATATATGTTAAACAAACAAAATAGAATGAGTTCGCTATAGTGGACCAACTTTGCAATTACAGAATTCTAATTTTAAAATGAAACTTAGTGAAGTAAAATGAGAATTTGACACAATATTGATAAGTATAAAAGTAATTATAAATACCATTGAATAATACTAGTACACTTTTGGTGATTTTGGGTTCATTAATTCATGTAGATAATCTCAAGCGAGAGTGAGTCGATTTGATTTGTCAAGTAAGCGTTGATTGTTTAAGGTACATATATTCTATCCTTTCTCTCAAGGATTCTTATGACATTTGATCCGTATCTATTTGCACTTTTGAGATTCCTATATATGTTCCCTATCCTTTGATTCGTTATTTGTTACTACCTATTTGATAACTTAGTTGAACCCCTTTGAATTCATTTGATATATGCTTTGTTTGACATTGCCATGATATGAATTTATCTGTTTTGCTTAGTCATGACCTTCTTTGGAATGTTTTGTTTCGATATGATATATGAACCCTTTATTTCTGTTTTGATGCCCGAGCTAACTAGCCATGGAGATACCATGGCTACGTTATTGAGGCACTAATAGCGTGACACCATCTGTGGCGGTGTGATCAGTCCATAGCGTCCCCTTTTTCTTTTGTGTGCTCTATTATGCACTTGGTCATATATGATTTGATTTGATTTGATTGTAGGGGGCGTATAGATGCATCATAGGTACTTTATTCAGTTTAGTTTTGGTGCATGGCTTAGTGTGGTGCCAACACCTCATTGCACATTTTGTTTTGGTACATGTGGAGATTGCAACTCCCTTGTATAACTTGCTATGGTATATATATATATATATATATATATATATATATATATATATATATATATATATATGATTATTCAGTCTAAGTGTGTGGCATGCTTTAGACTTTTGTTTCGTTACTTGTGTATATATTTTGATCTATCAGTTTTGTTTATATCTGTTAACTGAGCTTTAGCTCAGCCGCATTTTTTTCTCCGCGGCAGGTAATAAGAGAGAAGCTGGATTATGAGTGAAGAGTGCTTAGGAGCTCGTAGTGGACCGACTTGATGATAGCTTTCCCATTTCTTTTATAATCATTTAGACTTTGAAGTTAAACTTCTCTTTCGCTTAGACTTTGGAGATTGGAATTATTTTCGTTTGGAAGTCATGATGTATTTGACAATTTATTTCCTTAGTCTTCTTGGTGAACATTGTTGAATCATTTTATGAATAAAGTCTTCCGCTTGCGTATGTTTTGATGCCATAAGTGTGACATTTGACCCATCCTCGGGTGGGGTGTTACAATTATGTTATAAGAGGCAGGTTCGTCGTGTAGAACTTAGGTTATGACCTGTGAGGATTTTCATTTCTGATTTAATCGCTCTCTTTTGAATTTCGATCTTAATTGCTAATTTTTCTTTGTTGGTTCATTTGTTTATCATTTAGATGCCTTCTCGTTTAAGCAATCGTAGGAACGACGAAGCAGATCTTGCTTTTACCGTTGTTGTAGAACAGGCAATGGCAGCATTGTTGCCTACTCTTACGACTCGGATAAACGACGAGATTCGTCAAAACAAGAATAATGGGAATAATGATAATTAAAGAAATGTTAGAAGTGGAAATTTTAAGGGTTTAGGAAATGATAGGGATGCACAGCCCACCGATATCCATGTATGGTTGGAGAGGTTCCAAAAACAGAAACATCAAACTTTTAGCTCAGTATCCACACCGGTTGAGGCAGAAAACTAGATAGCACATATCGAGAAGATCTTTGAGGTTTTGGGATGTGATGATCAGTTCAAAGCCAGGTTGACGACATATAAGTTGGAGGGTGATGTTCACAGTTGGTGGAGGGCATATAAGCAATCCAAAGGAGGTGATGCATGTATGGTAATGCTGCCACGAAATGATTTTTGTAACATCTTCTTTTTGTAGTATTTTCCATACTCGGAGAAAGAAAAGTGTGAACGAGAGTACAAATTAATTCGTCAACCTGCTGGGGAATCTAGTAATGATTTTATAAAGAGATTTCTTATGGGGCTACGACGAGCACCCAGTGAGAATAGGATAAACACTTCAAATAGGGGCTGAATAAATTTGTACTTGATAGGATCATGAACACCAAGTTTACTGATGTAGCACAAGTTCCTAATGCTGCAAGAAACATCAAAATCTTGCGTAAAAGGTCAAATAATGAAGGAAACAACAAGAGGTACAGAGACGGCCATCGCATACGACCATCAGAACAGCCAACGCAAGAGGTACACACTACTCGACCCATGTTCTCAACCCTTGTTTAAAAGAAGGATTCGGCCCAGTTGGATTTTTGGAAATAAAATGGCCCAAAAAGAAATTGGTATAACAAACTTTTATTATGTGTGCATTGTGTTAGCACGTGAAGGGGACATTCCAAAAATAATTTAAAGAAGCGCTTGGTCTCTCCCACTCTCGCGCACTATTTCTTTTGGCTAATCCAGTGCCTACACGTGGCACCACTTATTTCTGCATTTTAGTATTAATATTGCAACCGAACCAACATCGACACGTCTAGAAGGCCACGTGGCGGATTTCTAGTGGTGGATCCGGCTGATTATTCCTCTACCAGTATGAGGTTGTTGATCCAAGGCAAATGGATCCAATGATTTGCGGTGTCTTCTCTTTCGTGGAAACTTCGTTCAACCCCGCTCCCCCACACGATTTCACAAATCTACCCCTAGATTTTGGGTATTTAATCAAAGGCGACAACTCATTTGGAGGGGGTGTAGGATTTAGAGTAGTATTAGTTTTCTCTCAAATATTAGATTAGCTTATTTCAGTTTAAGTTTAAGCATTTAGTAATTTTGTAATAGCTTCTTCAGCTTATTTTAGCTTATTGTAATCAACTCTTTGGGCTTATTAATGAAGATGTTATGAAGTACTTATGGTTTCGGCTTATTCTTCTTATCTCTTTCTTTCTTTCTTTCAGCTTATTCACCAATAAGCTATTCTTTTAAGTTTTTTTACAGCTTATTTTCTATAAGCTTATTAAAGGAATAAATCATTAATCGAATAAGCTTTTAAGCCTATTCGATTCACTCTTATTCATTCTTAACAAGCTTCGGATCAAATAAATTTCTAATAAGCTTAGGACTAGCTTATTTTGTTTAAGCTACCTTTTGTTTTCTCCTTGTTCTTAGCTTAATTCTGATTCAAATAAGCCTCTGGTAGCTTATTCGAGTAGATTTACTAGCTTATATCGTCAATAAGCTTAGGCTTATTTGGTTCTTCTTCTTCTATCCTTCTAGCTCAATTCGAGTGGTTTACAAAAGGAGTAACGAGATTTAGATCTCGGCTTATTTAATAAGCCTTCATCTCCTTTTAGAACTCGAGAGCTTTTTAGTTGGATGGTTAGCTTATTGTTCTTTTTCTACTCTTTTCAAACGGATTAAAATAGTTTTAGTTAATTAGTTTAAGTTTGTTTTGGCTTATTATTCTCATAGCTTAGTTTTAAATTAGGATAAGCTTTCTCTTAGCTTATTCGAGTTGGATCTAGCTTATAAAACTCAAATAAGTTTCGGCTTAATCGTTACCTTTTTCTCATTTCTATATTTTGGAAAACTGTTTTACAGAAAACATTTTTGAAAGTTTACAAAAAACTGTTTTACATAATTTCGTATTAACTGTTTGAATAACATAGCAAATTGAGTTGGGCCTTGGCCCGTACGATTTATAAGAACGAAAAACAGTTTTGACAAATTTTGCAAAATAGAAGTTTAAGTTGTTAATAATGTGCTTGTTTGTATTGTTTTGTGATGGCGTTACCGGTTCAACTCATGAGGCGTGGAGCTTAAGGGTCTAATAAGCTAGCTTAATATCTTAAGTTTAAAGCTCTAAGCTCTTAAACTTAAGTATTTTGATAGACTATTAGATCGGGTGGTTTTATATTTGTTTGCGGTTCATCATTCGGTTCTCACTTCTTTCTCTTTTCAATGTTAATTAGTGTAGCTTATTATGTCTAGAATTGCTTATTTGATTATTAGTATGCTTAGTGAGTAGATTTCTTATATGCTTGTTAAGTGATAAATTGTTTAGTGAATTAAGTATGATTTTAAAAATGAATTATTGATTAGTGATTTTTAAATTGCTTAGATTAGTGTTTTGATTATTCGAGCGGGCAAAAGCCGTAAGAATAATTAGGCATTAATTTAGTAGTTGATACCTTAATAAAAATTGTTATCAATAAAAACCAACATTGTGAGAAGATAATTATTTAGACGGGTGTTGATTCATCAATAAGGACTTAATAATATAATTAATTTACACTTAAGGATCTAAACATTTCACTTAGCAAGCATATCGTTATATATATATATATATCCTAGATTATTTGCTTTGATTTGCTTATTATTTAGTATAATCTACTAGTTTAGTATTATTATATTTTTTAGTTAAAAATTAAAAACCAAAATTAAAAGATAATTAAGCATTTAAATTTCAAACATAAACGTGGTTTTCAATTCAATTCTCGTTAGGATTTCGACACTCAGAATTACTTATCTAACAGGGAATTACTTATATAATATTACTCGACTCGATTATATCGAATCATACTCCTATGAGAAATATTGTGATTATTAGTCACGAGTTTAGAAATCGTTCATTACGTGTTGTTGATAATATTCGTTTAGCTAATTTGCTTGCTTTTGAAATGAGTGATTTCAATGTTATTCTTGGTATGGATTGGTTGACTGAGCGTCGAGCTACTATCGATTGTCATACAAAACGTGTCATCTTTGGCGATATGAACAATCCTGAATTCATTTACCATGGTTCCCGACCTGGTAAGCCCATTAAAATCATCTTTGCTCTTAAAGCTCGAACGTTAATTTCTCATGGTTGTGAAGGTTTCTTAGCATCAATTAAAGACACTTCGTTGGATGGACCTCGCCTCGAGAGTCATCCAGTAGTTCAAAAATTTTCTGATGTATTTCCTGATGAATTTCCAGGATTACCACCTGAGCGCGAAGTTGGATTCACTATTGAGTTAATCCCTGGTGCTCAACCTATTTCTAAAGCTCCGTACAGAATGACACCAGTTAAATTGAAAGAATTAAAAGATCAACTTCAAGAACTTCTCTAACGTGGTTTTATTCGACCAAGTGTATCTCCTAGGGTGCGCCAGTTTTATTTGTGAAGAAGAAGGATGGTAGCATGAGGTTGTGTGTTGATTATAGGGAGCTGAATCGTATTACAGTTAGAAACAGATATCCTCTACCACGAATCGACGACTTGTTTGATCAACTTCAGGGTGCAAAGTTTTTCTCAAAGATTGATATGAGGTCAGGTTATCATCAGCTATGTGTAAAGGAGGAAGACGTTTCTAAACAGCCTTTCACACTCATTATGGTCATTATGAGTTTCTTGTGATGCCGTTTGGATTGACTAATGCTTCGGCTATTTTTATGGATTTAATGAATCGTGTCTTTCATGAGTACTTGGACAAATTTGTTATAGTCTTCATTGATGACATCTTGGTGTATTTAAAGATAAGAGAGGAGCATGATGATCATCTTCGTATTGTGTTAGAAATCTTGCGTCAAAAGAAGCTTTATGCTAAATTATCCAAGTGTGATTTTTGGTTGGGACAAGTGGCGTTCTTAGGTCATATTGTATCAGCCGATGGTATTACTATGGATCATGCTAAGGTCATTGATGACATCTTGGTGTATTCAAAGATAAGAGAGGAGAATGAAGATCATCTTCATATTGTGTTAGAAATCTTGCGTCAAAAGAAGCTCTATGCTAAATTCTCCAAGTGTGATTTTTGGTTGGGACAAGTGGCGTTCTTAGGTTATATTGTATCAGCCAATGGTATTAATGTGGATCGTGCTAAGGTTGAGGCTATCACCAAATGGCTGAGACCGAGGACAGTGACCGAAGTTAGAAGCTTTTTGAGTCTTGCGGGTTATTATCGAAGATTTGTGGAAGGTTTTTCACTTCTTGCTTTACCTTTGACGAAACTTATGCGGAAAGGAGAGAAGTTTATCTAGAATGAAGAACGAGAGAAGAGTTTTGAGGAGCTGCAAAGGAGATTAGTTTCTTCTCCCGTACTTACTCTTCCTTCTGGATCAGGTGGATACCAAATTTATAGTGATGTGTCAAAGAAAGGTCTTGGCTGCGTGCTTATGCAACATGGGAAAGTTATCGCTTATGCATTGAGGCAACTGAAACCATATGAGGTGAATTATCTGACACATGACTTGGAGTTGGCAGCAGTCGTTTTTGCTCTTAAGATTTGGAGACATTATTTGTATTGGAAAACTTATGATATCTTCACCGATCAAAAAAAGCCTCAAATATATTTTTACTCAAAAGGAGTTAAATATGAGGCAAAGACGTTGGTTGGAACTTCTCAAGGATTACAACGTAAATATTCAATATCATCTTGGCAAGGCTAATGTTGTAGCAGACGCACTTAGTAGAAAGAACTCTGGAATTATAGCATGTCTCAAAATTCAACCTGAGATTATCAAAGATTTGGAGCGCATGGAAGTCGAGTTAGTTGTTCGTGGTTCTGAAGGTTATATAGATAGCCTTAATACTGAACCTAACCTTATGAAGCTCAAAAGGACGATGGTGAATTATGGTTTGTGTTATAAACTTGAAAGAGGGTAAGCAGGAAGAATTTTAGGCGGACGATAATGGTGTGATATGGTACGGGAATATATTATGTGTTCCTGACGATTCCTCTCTTCGAGAAGCTGTTTTGACTGAGGCACACACTTCTCCTTTCTCTATTCATGCTGGTTCTACTAAGATGTATAAAGACTTGAAGCAGAATTTCTGGTGAAATGGTATGAAACATGATGTGGCTAGATTTGTGGCAAAGTGCTTAACGTGTCAACAAGTTAAAATCAAACATCAACGTGCAAGTGGTATGCTTCAGCCTCTAGATATTCTGACTTGGAAGTCGAATCAAATCTCCATGGACTTTGTAACGGGGTTGCTTCGAACCTTTAAGAAAATGATGAAATTTAGGTTGTGGTTGATCGGTTAACCAAGTCGGCTCACTTTTTGCCTATTCAGCAAGGATACTCAGTTAGCAAGTTGGCAGAAATCTTTCAACAAGAGATTATTCGGTTACATGGTACGCCTGCATCAATTGTGTCAGATAGGGATCCGCATTTCACTTCACGATTTTGGAAAGGTTTACAGAATGCTTAAGGAACGAGACTTAAGTTTAGTACCGCTTTTCACCCTCAGACTGATGGACAAACTGAATGCACTATTCAGACTTTAGAGGATTTGTTGAGATCCTGCGCTTAGGAGTAGACTGGAAATTGGGACAAGTATTTGTGTTTAGTTGAACTTGCTTACAATAATAGTTGGCATGCAAGTATTAAAGGGGATCCTTTCGAGCTTTTGTATGGCCGAAAGTGTAGAGCACCTATTTGTTCGAACGAAGTTGGAGAGCGGGTTATAGATGGTCCGGAATTGGTTGAGGTGACGAATGAAAAAGTTGTCATTGCTAAAGAGAAGCTTAAGGAAGCTCGGTCACGACAAAAGAGCTATGTCGATCGTCATCGAAGAGCCTTGGAATTTAAACCAGGGGATCGTGTGTTTCTTAAAGTATCTCCGTGTATAGGTGTTCGACGTTTTGGTTTGAAAGGTAAACTAAGTCTGCGATTCATTGGTCCGTTCGAAATCTTAGATCGAGTTGGTGATGTTTCTTATCGTGTGGCGTTACCTTCACAATTATCTCATGTTCATAAT
>BQNB010007429.1:0-22766 GCA_026074375.1 Tanacetum coccineum | reverse complement strand
CATTAGAGCCATATTTGTCTGAACTTGTTCTTCTGCCATGTCACTCCAATCAAAACCTACACCATCTATGGCCAACATTGCCTTTGAAGATTTGTCTTCATTGTTTCCTTGCTTCCTGGTGTTGTCTTGATTTCTGAATTGACCATCCTTGCTTCTTGGTGCTCTACACTCCCTGTCAAAGTGTCTCAACTTATGACAGTTGTAACACTCCACCTTGGTTTTATCATACCCAGCAGTATCATTAGCATTAATGAAAATCTTCTTGCTTGTCCTCTGATAGTACTTCTTTGCCCTCACACTTAGTAGAGAGAGCTGCCACTTCATATCCATTGCTTCCAAATCATCTTCATGAATTTGCTCTAAGTCCTGGTGTAGGACATTAGAACCATTGGAATTTTTAACCATGAAAGCATACACAACATTATCACTGACACTAGCAGTACTAACTTATGGACTAGAAGCATTAACATTAGGGCTAGCAGTACTAACTTATGGACTAGAAGCATTAACATTAGGGCTAGCAGTACTAACTTATGGACTAGTAGTGTTAGCATCATTAGTATTACTAATGCTTGGAGCAGTCATGAAGGCCAAGTTTTGAGCACCACTACTTGTACCAACAGATTTCTTTACCTTTTGTTCAACAATTTTGAAGTTGTTGTACAAATCATCTATGCTCATAGTTTTAACTTCAGGCTTATTAATCCACACAACCACATGAGTGTTCCACTCAGGGGGTAAACTACTTAAAAATTTTGAGTTTAAGTCTTCTTGGGCAATGACCACATCAAAAATAGCAAGCCTACTGACTATCTTCTGAAGCCTATTGAAGATAGAGTCAAGAGACTCTGCACTTGATGCACTGAAATTCTCATACTGTTGCTTCAAAAGTGTTTTCTGAGTTTTCTTGGTAGCTGCATTACCTCCAAATCGTATTTCAATGGCAACAAACATTGATTTAGCATCAGGGTACTGACTGAATATGAGTTAATGTTCATTGGGAAGAGCCATGAGTAGCAAGCTCCTAGCCTTGACATCATTCTTCTTATTTGTCTTTTCTTCAGCAGTTACAGGTATAGACATCTTTGTAACTGATGTACCATTCTCCTGTGTAGTTTGTGGTACTGACACCTATGAATCACCATTTTCTATGACCTCCCAGAGTGCATAGTCTTGGATCTGGAAGTACTGCTTAAGCCTTATCTCCCATATCTCATACTCACCAAGTTTGAGTATAAGAAGCTTTGTAGTAGTACCACTATTTGTAGATTCAAACTCCATGTCTTCTAGATCAAAGTTTCTTAAACCGGCTCTGAGCAAACCTCTGATACCACTTGTTGATCCCAATCCTTGATCGATTCCTTAGATTGTCTAAGGTTAAATTACCTTGGATAAATCCAAAATAACTTGTTGTAGAAACTTTGTATGTATACTAAAGTGTATGCGGAATCTACACCTTAATACCTAGAAGTATTATGAATAAAACAGTAATCTTGAACAAACAAAGATATAACCAAATGCTCCAATATTATTAGATTAATAATACGAGTACTCTTCACTAGTACTAGGGTTTACAACCTTGAAGCTTTTCTGAATCGACTTGACAACTATGAAAACTTATATAAACTGATATCTCAACTAATGCCCTAGAGCCTTGATAAGTGTAAAATACACATATCCGTTAACACCAAAAATAACCCTAAATGACCAAAAACAGACTAAAAATGGCAAAAATATACTTGTTTTTGTGTTTTGTGTGTGCAGGTACGGATATATCAAAAATCACAAGAAAACCGCCAAAAACGAGCAAACACGGACACGGGAATCAGAAGTGCACAAAAGAAGCCAAGGATTCAAAGCCGAAGCCAAGAAAAGTCAACTATGGTCAAGCTTCAGTCAAAGAAAATCAAACCTTGGTCAACAGAAGTCAACCACTAGAAGACAAAAATCCTAATGTTTCCATTTAAGTCCCCCAAGTTCCAAAAGTTACACAAATGGTCCCTAAGGCTTAATGGGCCCTAAACTTATCAAAAACCTTACCCGGATCCAAAGCCCAAAACAAAAGCCTAATTCCTAAAGCCCATTACCTTTTATTAAACCACAGGGGCCATTGGTATGTGCTTAATTACACATACCTTTTTCCATAAAAAACAGACTTAAATGACCAAAAACAGACAAATATATGTTTGTTTTGCATTTGTGTCATGCAGGAAACGGATATCACAAAAGGACGAAAAACAAAGCCAAAAACGACAAAACTGGGCACGGAATGGAAAAGTGTGAAAAGACGAAGCCAAAAAGTTAATCAAGTCAAAAAGTCAACAGAAAAGTCAAACAGTCAAAGTCAAGAGGAAGTTAAAATCAGAAGAAATATAACTTGAGGGACCAAAAATGCCAAATCCCTAAGTGTATTACAAGAAGAAAAAGACTACAAGGGTGGAATTTATAATTAATTCAAAATACAAGTAGAGAGACTTAACCTGCCAAATCCCCATACTTGTATTACACAAGGACTGAGTTTGCAAACATTCTTATATGGTTGAGGGGCTATTTTTGCCAAGTCCCCAAAATTGTATCACCATAAGGATGAATTTTGCAAAGAGAATCATATAAATGGAGGACCAATCTTGCCATTTACCCAAACTCTCACCCCCAACCCAGATACAACCCTTTTCCCTCCAAAAGCTCAAAGCCCCATTTTCACTCACGGGTTTCTTTCCCACCTTTTACCCTGAACCTTCATCAAAACCCTGGATAAAACATTCCCCTCACCTCCACTAAACCCCTAAACCACTTTACATGCTGGCAATCCTCAACTTTTTCAATAATCAACAAATTTCAATGATGGAGATGACTTGGAAAAAGATTAAGGGCTGGGATTTGGTCTAAGAATGCTCTCACACAACAAACACATTGTGGTTTTTGTCTCACAAAAGAAACACAACCTGGAAGACCAAGGATGAAGAAACTAGTATAAATAGGACCCTTTTGTAAGCCAAAAAAGGCATTCTAGCTTATTGTAGTTTAATTGTAATTTAAATTAAGTCATTTTAGTCTTTTAAAAGATTATTGCAACTGTTCTTTCAGCTTTGTATTGTTTTTAAGAATTAATGAAGCAATGAGTTTTTTTTATGTTGAAATCCAATTGTTGAATTCCAAGTTCTCAAGTTATTAACCAGTGCTTAATTGTGTTTTAAAAGCTTTCAATATAGCTTAATGATAAGTTGTTTTAACTAAGTAACTTAAAAAGGTTAAGTAGTTAAGGAGAAATCAAAAAAAAGGTCACCCAAAAATACCACAGCTTACTTTTTTGGATGATAAGCAAACAAAGGATGTGCTTATGGACATTACTAGCTTGTCTTTGACAAGCTAGAGCTTGTAGATCATCTTGTAAAAAAGCTTAAAGGCAAGCCCCGATTAAGCAAGGGATTTGTAAGTCTCTCACTTTTTCTCGATTTTCTTACTTACTGTAGAACTGCTTATAGAGCTTATGTTTACTTATATTTGCTTATTTGTGTCTTAATTAGGTAGTTTAGATGGTTAACCTGCTAGATATCAGTTCAAAAATGATTGTGCAACTTTCTAGTTAGTAACTGGTAGCATGTGGTAGTTAATACTGTTAGATTAATTTAGCTTATTTAAGTGCTTATCACTGATTGAAATCTGCTCATAAGTACTTTATTTTGTCATTTGATAATCTGTTTTTAACAAATTAGGATCCAATCAGCTTGAAATAAAATGACTTTTGAAAACTTTAAGAGGTTTTTAGAACAAGCAGTACTAACTCCAAGTTAGTACCGCTAGTTCTCTTTTGGGATTTTAAAGCTAGCGGTACTAACTCCAAGTTAGTACCGGTAGTTAAACTGTTGGATTTTTAATTTGCTTATTTTAGTGCTTATTCGCTAATGTCTTGTGCTTATTTGTGCTTAATATTGATGTGTGATTATCTTATTTGTTGAGTCCCTTCCTAAATCTCCATAAAACAGCCTCAAAAAGCCATTTCAATTCTTAAAGGGGTGTTTGTTTAAGACCAAAATGGTTATAACTGTCCTTGGGTTCTCAAGTTCATATTTCATAGCCTTAAAATGGTATAATATATAGTCTTAAAATAAGTATTTTAAAATAGCATATATAATGTTTTTATGATTTTTATAAGCATTATTAACGTTTGTGGAGTTATTTTTATGTTTGTAGCATGCATAATCTTTGATTTTAAGGTGGGTATGTTTAAAGAGTTGTTTTGAGTCCAATTTAATCATTAGAATACATTAAAAAACCGGTCATAAAGGATTTAAACTGTTTTATAGGTTTAAAAGAGCCAAATGGGTCAAAAAAAAGTCTAAATTCTATTTATGTTCAGTTTTCACCAATTTTTGATCTCACTTTTAGGTTAGTTAGATTATGTTTTAGGTTATGATTTTTTGAGGCATAAGCCTCATAGGAGGGTGAACTAAATCTTTTGAGGTTTGTTATAAAGTTTTGAGCTTATATCAGCAGCTTCAATTTAGTCTAAAAGTGCTTAACTTTCATTAAAATCCAAAAAATAGTAGTAGAAACCATTTGTGCTTAATGTGCTTATTTCATTGTGCATATTTAAAAAAGTGAAAAGTGGGCTTAATAAGGACTCATTTATGAGCTTATTTCCAAAAGCCCACTTTTCAGTTAGGGCTTATTGGTGATTTTAGCCTTATTTTTATTTGGCTTATTCAGGTAAAATTTTGGAGTTTACTAACTTTTTGTGATGCAAATTGAGTTAAGTTAAGTTGTGTTTGGTTGAAAAAGCTTTTTGGAATCAGATTAAGCAACATATAAGCTTTCCAAAACATCTCTCCTTTTTGAATTTGAGCTTATTTTGAGTTTGTAGTGTCCAAAATACCAAAAACCAAAACAAAGGCCCACTTTCTGCAATCAGCCGGGAATATTGGCTTTTTGGAGCTTATAAAGTGCTTATTTTCGCAAGGTGTCTTTATTAAAGTTGCTTAAAAATATGTCATGAATAACTTTCATGTTTTGCGTTTTGGCTAAAAACGACTTTTTAAAATCAACCCTTTTTGGGGACTTGGACTAAAATCGGGATTGGGGTTCGGGAAAAAAAAATTATTTTGGTCTTTTGTCACAAATAGTCCCTGTCGTTAGTCCATTGTTAGTCCTTGTTAGTTTTAGTTTAATTATTAGTTAGGTTTAGTTTTAATTAGTTTAATTAAGCTTTAACCATTAGATAAAATTTGGGGCTTTTAATTTTGTTAAATTTCTGCACTTTTTCTCCACTTAGTGTAATTTTTATAAAAATTTTAGGTTAATATTTTTAGCTCTAGGATTATTTTTATAGTTTTTAATCATTTAAATCTTAAAAAAATTCATAAAAAATAAAATATTAATCAGAAAAATATAAACTTTTTTTTAAAATTTTCTTTTTTCATATATTTTGTAGGAAAAATGTTAAAAGTTTCGTAGGTTCATTTTTTTTCTAAAGAACGGGATTTGTCCCCGTTCTTGTCTTGACTCGTTTTTGGGTCAAACGACCTCCGTTTTTAGTCTAGTTTTTTTTAAACTTCGTTATTTGTCATTTAGAATCTATTTTAGCTTTTAAATTTGTTTTAGGGTTTAATTTGCAAAAATTTAGGTTTTTAGCCCTTGTTTTTCGCACCCGTTTTAGGTTTTAAGTTATTTAGCTTTCGTTTTTAGGTTTTATTTAATCTTTTGGCTTATTTAACTTGTAGAAATAGAAAACCAAGCCTAACCTTGTCATATTCAAACATCGTTTATCAATTCGTGATTCGATTTTCCATTCAAGCCTCGTTGGGACAAAACGACCCGGGAATCATACTTCCGGCTACATATATATTTTATTTTGGTGAACTTTTAACCATTCCTTGTGCAAAGGTAATTGGTTGAGTGTTTGCTTATATTATATATACTATGTTATTATATATGAAGTATACGGTTATATATACGATATACGTATTATTACGTATACGTTATAGAATACGTTACGGGTATATATACGTATACGTTATATATACGCTTTTTAAGTTTTTATCGTATAGTAATCTATAACGTATACGTATCTAATAGTATACGTATCTAATACGTAATACGTTATCTATACGTATAGTATCTATCGTATACGTATCTTACGTATACGTAGCGAATTATACGATAACGGTTATAGTATAAGTATAGTATTACGTATACGTATACGTACGTATACGTATACGTACGTATACGTAGTTATTATTGTATACGTAATATAGTATTACGTCATATACGTATACGTTACATTTTACGTCTACGTACAATATACGTTATACGTTACATATACGAATACGTACATATACTATTTCGTTACAATATTTAATATTATTGACGAACCAATTTTTGGTGCCGCTGTCGGGGAGGCTGAAAACGATTATCGTTACATTTGACAATTTGTGTTTGAATCTGTAAATATTTTCTTCTATAAAAATATAAAAAGTACAAAAATATTTTTCATTTTCTTTTACTAGTACAATTATCATATAATAAACAAAAGAAAACCAAAATATAAAACATTGTCCATAAAAAAGAATAAAATCACAAATTGGTAAAAATACCAAAAATATAATATTCTCAATTGAGGTATTATCATAATAACTTCCGGTGAACTTGTTGGTTCCCAAATCGAACAAAAGATTCAAAAACTTGCCATTTGTGTCTCTTACGACGTACGGCTCACCTTGAAAAGTTAAACAAACTAAAAAGTGGGTATAAGGAGGGTTGTTCCAAGGAACTACGACCCGAAAGGAGAAATAAGCTTCGCGCTATTCCTATCCTCCGCTCACCTGTGCGTTTTTCTTTTTGGAGAGCTACCGTGAAGTAAGATAGATTATTTGGTGAAGTTGTCTAATCTCATGTCCGGTAAAATCAATTTGTGAATAAATCATTGAAAAACCAAAAAAAAATTAGTGTAAAATTCTTTTTATATTTCTAATTTTGTGCCATGGCCACTCGTTTCAAGCGGTAAACGTCGACAACAAACAGTACGAATAATTCTGTTTAATCACAACTCTTGAAGTAACAAAATACAATGAAGTAATTTTCAATCCTCCATAGTTCGTTGGACGATATCGTACATGGTCATTGCTCGAGGCACCCACGAGGTTATGAGGATGCAATCGTTTTTCCCCGAGATCAAACGCGAACAATTTCGAGATTAGCATGGTCTGATTAACCTTGTTCAAAACAAGCATTTTTTAGAACGATAAAGAAGACAACATGCTAACATCCGTTATTTCAACAGATATTCTACGATGAAGTTCCCGAACGTCCGAGTCGTGGTTAAGCTTATGCTTTTCCCATTTTCCCTCGAGGGAGCAGCCGGATTTGGCTTGACAAAGAACCCCCTCAATGATTCTTACATGGGATGATTTGTGTCAAAAATTCATTAACAAATTCTTTCCTCCTTTAAAACGGACAAATCTTTAGAAATGAAATCACGAGATATTCAGCAAATTTGAGAATCATTTTATGAAGCATGGGGACGTTTCAATGATTGCTTAGGGCATTCGCATATGGGGTTATTTCAGAATGGCATACAACTCGATACATTCTATAATGCCTTGAACACAAATGAACAAGATTCATAGAATTCGCCCGGGTGTTAACTTTTTGATAAAATGCCGAGTATGTCTAAAAAAATCATCGAGAGCAAATCCAAAGTTCGCACTTCCACGAAGCTAACGTTGTTGCTAAAATGAGTGTCAAGCACTTCACTCCGGTATCTCTCCGATGTCTCGAACTAAAAGTATGGTCAAAGCATGGCTCCTTGTTAAGCAAAATCAATCCAGGCTCCTGCTCACAAAACTTCCCCGCGTCCGTAAAAAGCGATGAGGAAAGTTGTGTGACTTGCGGTGGAAGCTCATTCATTTCAAGTTGTCCGCCAACGATGGGCATGTTTATATGACAATATCAAGCTTACGTTTCTAGCCGTGCGGCTAATTTTCATCAAGGAAATACATTGCCGACCTCCAATGGTTGCCAACCAATTCGACCTCCCGGTTTTCTCCTATGCAAAAACCATCAAAAACAACCAAAATCGGTGGTCATTTCAACAAAATTTGGGGGAACATTTTAACAAATCGGGGAAATAATTTCAGTCAAGGACCAATTTATCAACCCCAGGTTAATCAACCCCCAGCTTATCAAGCTCCCGTTTACCAAGCTCCCGCTCCTCAAACACAAGGTGTGTCTAAGACCGATTTTGATAGCTACGTAAAGGCTAATGATGCGGTTATGAGGAATATGCAAAACCAAAATCAAGTTTTGCAAAACCAAGGTCAAAACCTGCAGACTCAATTGAACAACTTGGCTACTTCGAATCAAAGGCTTGAAAGTATGCTAAGTAACTTTATCAAAATGAATACCGCCTCTACTTCAGGTTCGGGAACTCTCCCGGGTAACACCGTTACTAACCCGAAGGAGGATTTGAAAGGTATCACCACCCGAAGTGGTGTTGCTTATCAAGGACCCACGATTCCTCCTACTTTATCTTCTTCTCTGAAAGTAATGAATCGTGATACCGAGGTTACAAAGGATACGATGCTTCCTACTAATAACGGAAGCACCGAAGACGTCCAACCTCCGGTTGTTCAAGTTCAATCTCAAAATCCAACTTCCGAGCCCGATGTTGCTCCCGTTAGTGCTCTGATGCCTAACCAACGAACATCAATTCCATTTCCTTCAAGAAGAAATGATGAAAGACGCCGTGAAAAAGCTAACGATCAAATTGAGAAATTCTTTGAAATCTTTAGAGATTTGAGTTTCGAAATTAGCTTTACGGATGCCTTGACTCTTATGCCGAAATTTGCCTCGACTCTAAAAACTTTAATCGGAAACAAAGAGAAGTTGAGTGAAATGGCTAGAACTCCATTGAACGAGAATTGCTCAGCAGTCATCCTAAACAAGTTACCGAAAAAACTTGGAGACCCTGGCCGATTTCTTATTCCATGTGAATTTTCTGGGATTAATACATGCAACGCCTTGGCCGATCTCGGCGCAAGCATTAATCTTATGCCATACTCCGTCTGGAAAAATCTCTCTCTTCCCGAACTAACCCCGACTGGCATGACACTAGAGCTAGCAGACCGTTCAATCACTGAACCAATCGGTATTGCTAAAGACGTCCGTCTAATGGTGGGAAAGTTCCAGTTTCCGGCAGATTTTGTGGTCGTTGATTTTGAGCCAGACCCCCGAGTACCTTTAATTCTTGGGAGAAGTTTCTTAAAGACCAGTCATGCATTAATTGATGTTTACGAAGGCGAAATAACCCTTCGTGTTGGCAAAGAGGCAATCACCTTCAATCTAGACCAAACTTCGAGATACACGGCTAATTACGATCATATGACGGCGAACCGAATCGACGTCATTGAATTGGCATGTGAAGAATACTCGCAAGAAGTTCTAAATCGGCGTCATTGATTGGCATGTAAAGAATACTCGCAAGAAGTTCTAGGGTTTTCCTGATTCAGTTGCATACTAATCCTTCTCCGATATTATCCAATTGTTTCAAATTCTTCACCAACACTAACTCCTTTTGGAGATAGTGATTTTCTCCTGCTCGAAGAAGCAAATGCTTTTATAGCTATCAATGACGAGCCAATTTCACGGGAAATTGATGCTACTTACTATGATCCGGAGGGTGACATTCTTATTCTAGAAGCACTTCTCAATAGTGAACCGTTACCTCCTCTTCCGAATCATAAAGATTATTCACCCGGAATCCGGGAAGAACTTAAAGTTGTTGAAGCTAAATCATCATTTGATGAACCTCCCGAGGTTGAACTCAAGGACTACCACCTCCATTTAGAATACCATTTTTTCGGAAGCAACGACAAGTTGCCAGTCATATTGCGAAAGATTTTAAAGGATTAGAAAAGGCAGCTCTTATCAATGTTAAAAAGTCCCACAAGCGAGCCATCGCTTGGAAACTCCTCCGACAACAAGGGTGTTATCCAGAGTTTTTGTACTCAAAAATCTTATGGAAGAGGACTCCGAAACCAACAGTTCAGATCAAAGACGGAATCCCAAAATCCACGAACGTCATCAAGAAAGTGGTTGAAAACTTCCTGACGCCGGATTAATTTATCGATCTCTGACAGTCCATGGGTAAGCCGATACAAGTGTGTACAAAGAAGGGGTGGCATAACCGTCGTCTAGAATGATGATAATGATTGCTACCAACTCGATTGGTCACGGGTGGAGCATGTGCATACTACAAAAGTTGAAGAAGCCACCCGGAAAGACCATTTTCCATTGCGCCTTCATGGACAAAGCTCGAAAGACACGCGAGAAACCATACTAATTTGTTTCCTCGATGGCTTCTCGGGTTATTTCCAGATTCCTATAGACCCGAAGGATCAAGGGAAGACAACATTTACATGCCCATACGGAATATTCGCCTATCGCCGCATGCCTTTTGGGTTATGCAATGCACCTAGCACGTTTCAACGATGTATGACCAATCTTCCAGACATATCGAAAAGACAATGGAGTGTTCCATGATGACTTCTCGGAATCCCCTTTCTTCGGAGATTCTTTCTCTACATGCCTATCCCATTTGGAAAAAATGTTAAAACGGTGTGAAGACACCAATTTGTCCCTAAATTGGGAGAAAAGCCATTTCATGGTAAAGGAAGGCATTGTTCTTGGACACAAAATTTCTAAGTCAGGAATTGAGGTCGATCGTGCTAAAGTTGAAGTCATAGCCAAGCTCCCTCACCCGACTACTGTGAAAGGTGTCCGTAGTTTTCTTGGGCATGCCGGTTTTTACCGACGTTTCATACAGGACTTTTCAAAAATTGCCCGTCCTATGACCACTTTTGCTGAAAAAGAACTCCATTTTTTCTTCTCAAAAGAGTGTATCGAATCCTTTAATACACTTAAAAGAAAATTAACCGAGGCTCCAATTTTGATTGCTCCCGACTGGGACTTGCCCTTCGAACTCAATGTGGATTGCAAGGCGACTTGCAATTGGGCATTCCTAGGGCAATGAAAAACAAGCATTTCCAACCAAAGTCAACTATGCCAGCAAGACAACTGTCCGAATCTCAAGCACACTACACTAACGACAGAAAAAGAATTACTTGCCGTAGTGTACGCTTTTGAGAAATTCCGGTCATATCTCATTTTGTCCAAGAGCATAGTGTATACCGATCATTCTGCTATTAAGTATCTCTTTGCTAAAAAGGATGCTAAGGCAAGACTGATGCGGATCCTTTTGCTCCAAGAATTACGATGTTTGAAATACGAGACAAAAAAGGAGCAGAAAATCTAGCCGCAGACTATCTCCCAACTGAAGAAACCCCTCACCAAAAGAGTTTCGAAAACAAGGAAATCACAGAAACATTTCCACTCGAAACTCTTGGATCGTTGTCTCTTCGTGATTGATAGTACCCCATGTTTGCCGACTGGCAAACTACCATGACGGGGAATTACATTGTTCAAGGGAATGCGACCCAAGAGAAAAACAAGTTTTTTCAAAGATGTCGAAACATTATTTTTGGACGACCCCTTTCTATACATAGATCTATGCTGACCAATAATTAGGCGTTGTGTTTCGGGCAAGAAGTTTTTTGACATTCTTAAAGCTTGCCATAGTGGACCCACCGGGAACACTACGTGCCAATTACACCGCTAAAAGGTCTTCCGATTTCAGGGATTTTAATTGGCCTACGATTACAAGGATGCCCACGACTTTGTCACCCGATGTACCATTTTTTCAACGTCAAGTGCACAATTTTCGCAACATGATGAATTCCGGCATAAAACTCTATCCAAGTTTTTGCAAAATCTTTGACGTTGGGGCATCGATTTTTGGGGCCTTCCCGCTTCAAGAGGGAACAAATATAAATCGTGGGCATTCTGATTACTTATCAAAATGGGTTACAGCAAAAGCGCTCCCCACCAATGATGCCCGATTGTTTGCCAATTTCCTTAAGACTCTCTCTCCAGATTTAGTGCCCTCGTGCATCATACGTGATCGCGGAACCCTTTTAGCAATGAACAGTTTTTCAAAGTCATCTTAATACGGAGTCCACTCACGTCTCTATACGCTTATCATCCGATAAACAAGTTGACAATGAGGTATCCAATCGTGGTTTGAAAAGAATTCTTGAAAGGACCGTAGGCGAAAATCGTGCCTCTTGGTCGGACAAACTGGATGACGCTCCTGGCCTTCCGTACAGCTTACAAAACACCCATCGGGTGCACTCCATACAAGCTTGTATATGAAAGGCATGTCATCTACCCGATTGAATTGGAGCACAAAGCTTACTGGGCCCTTAAGCATACAAACTTTGATATCAAAACCATGGGTGATCACAGAAAAGTTCAGCTCAACGACGTAATGAACTCGCAATCATGCTTTCTGAAAATTCTTTGATTACAAAATAACAAAGAGAATTCATATACTCTAAAATCAAAAATCGCGTATTTCAAACGTCGTGAATCGAGTCCTCCTCTTTAACTCTAGATTAAAGATTTTCTCAGGAAAGCTTAAGACCCGCTGGAGTGGACCATTCACTGTAACCCAAGTTTTTCCATATGGCACTGTCGAGTTATCCCAAAACTCCGGACCAAATTTCAAAGTGAATGGTCATCGTTTGAAACACTACTTTGGAGGGGACGTACCAACCTAGGTTGTCCCCCGATCTCCGACTTCCCCATGACCATAAATTCGGGGTGACGGGTCAAGCATCGCGACCTTGAACCAAGCGCTTTCGTGGAGAGTACCCCATGCTTATCAGTAGTAGTATGTAGTAATAAGTGTTTTTATGTGAGGAGGCTTACATCTTCCATTACCCGTGTTTTGTCCATGTTTTGTGTGCTTTGTGTTGTATGTCCAGGAATTCTCGGATGGTGAAGACTCTCGTGCTCGCAGTATTCCACATAGTTTCACATCCTCAGCTTCATTTTGGGAATCCAGTATCCAAATCTAATCGACTAATGTTTTATCTTTTGGCACACTTAGAAACCAGCCTTAGATTTGCGTAGAACCCCTGGTAAAACCCGCGGATGAGTGGATGTTTAGTTCTAAGTATGGGGGATCTTCGATTGATTTTTACCTGCAGCCGTTTTTTTATCACGTAATCCCGTTTTACCACTAATTTTACAAAAATACAAAAAAAATGAAAAAATTTAAAATTTCTTCAAAAATAAAAATATGTGTTTGTACATTTTTTTGACTTTCCCTACTGGTAAATGAGAATAATTTTTGACTCGATCGGCGTGTTTGAGCCCTATAGCTAGTTTCCTTAACTTACCAGCTTGTATAACTAAAGCCTTTTCCACGAATTCTATCGTTCAAATTTTAATAAGGTAAAAAACAAGAAGTATAGAGTTTAAAGATAAAGTTTATGTGCACGCAAGATTCATCAAACTTATATGAGTAACTTGTGGCTTTTCCTCCCATTAGCTTCCAATCCACCTAATCATACGTGCTCATTTCAATTCAACTAAGTCAATCGATGTTTTCTAAAAAGCTTCAAACTTGTAACTTGATTCTTTAAAGCGAGTTTTTTCTGTTCTTAGTAATTCAAAAGTTAAAATGCCAAAGAAGCATGAATAAAATATGAATGCAAAAATGCATGAATATTGAAATTATGCCAATGAAGCATACATTTGAATATACGAGCAAGAAAAGATGTGTCGTGATATCCCACTCCGCAACCACGAGGTGAGTTCAAACTAAGACATATTATCTTCTATGGGATTTGTGTGTTGTGAGAGCTTACTAGAACAAGGCTAGGCAAGGTTCAAACTAAGACACCTATCCTTACATATTAGGAAGAATTGTTGTGTGATTTCCACTGGCGCTAGCAACGGGGTGGGTTTTCAAACTAAGAACACCGGTCGTTGGTTGTGATATCCTACTAGGGAGCGAGGCCTAGGTTGGTGTTCAAACTAAGCAACGCATTCCTAGCTTTAAGAACTTATGAATTATGATGAGAAGATGTTGCAAAACGTTCTAACAGGTAAAAATTTTCGTTCTTTAAAAATCAAGTACAAGGACCTTAAAAAGTTTGTTGCTTTAAGTCATGATTCATCTTGAATTACGACTACGGAAATAAGTTGATCTATGGTTGAGTTGAAATGAGTACACACATTTAAATCATATATCCATGTTGGGAGTTAAAAGTTCACAAGTCATAAGTATGAGTGCTTAACATTTAGACTTATATTGAGAAATGACTTTTTAATTGCTTGGTTTGGAACTAGTGAAAAATCAGGGACGATAATTATCGGCATGACATCCGAGATTATTCTATGGAGCTTCTCATTCTATGATCCAATGTTGATATAATAAAGGAATCAAACAGGTAGTCGAAAAAAAAAAAATTAGGATAGTATATACATGAAAAATTGGTGAAAACGGACTTGTCGAAGCTATGATCTTTATTTCCCCTTGACGAACACTTGCGACTTTTTCAAGGCAATTATTGAGGGGATTGAGATCTTGGTTTTTCCTTAGTGTTTTACTTCATAACATTGCGTGAGGATACGGCAATACCTTAGTATGGGGGATTTTGGTATGTGCTTAATTACACATACCTTTTTCCATTAAAAACGGACTTAAATGACCAAAAACAGACAGAAATGCAAAATATATTTTTTTCGCATTTGTGTTGGCAGAAACGCATATTCACAAAAAGGACGAAAAACAAAGCCCAAAAATTACAAAACTCAAGCACGGAATGGAAAAGTATGAAAAGACGAAGCCAAATCGAAGCCAAAAAGTCAACCAAGTCAAAAAGTCAACAGGAAAGTCAAACAGTCAAAGTCAAAGTCAACCCCGACAAAGTCAAAGTCAAGAGGAAGTCAAAATCAGAAGAAATATAACTTAAGGGACCAAAAATGTCAAATCCCTAAGTGTATTACAAGAAGAAAAAGACTACAAGGGCTGATTTTGCAATTTACTTGAAATAACAAGTGAGGGGGCATTCCTGCCAATGTCCCAAACTTGTTTTACCAAAGGGACTATGTTTGCAATAAGAGTTATAAGGTTGAGGGGGCATTTCTGCCAAACCCTCAACCTTATATCACCACAAGGACCATAATTGCAATAATCATTATAAGGATGAGGGACCAATTTTGCCATCACCCCAAACCCTTTCCTGTTAAACCCAAACTACTTTTCCCGCCCATTTTCCCCCCAAACCCCTCACGGGTTAACCACCCCCTTTTTATCCCATAACCCCCATTAAACCCTGGATAATCCCTCTCCTACCCCCTCCACTAAACTCACCCCAGCTGTAAGATTGCCAAGTTGGCAATCACACCACCCCCAACTTAATTTGAACGTTTATATGACTCAAAAGAAGCACATGAAGATTTAAGGGCCAAGATTGCTTTGAGCTTTTCTCTCACAAAACAAACACATTGGGGTTCTTGTCTCTACAAAGAAACACAGGAAGAAAACCAAGGAGAAGACCCAAAGACCAAGACCTAGCTCGTTTTTGTATAAATAGGGCCAAGTGTAAGCCTTAAAGGCATCTTAGCTTAATCTTAGTTTTACTTGTAATTTTCATTAAGTCACTTAACTTATTTTCAGCTTATTAAACTTTTTCTTTCAGTATTGTATCAATTTTAAAGTTTAATGAAGTTTTGAGGTATTTAAGGTAAATTTCAATCTTTTGTTAAGTTGTTAAAATATGTTAAAGTAAGTTAAAAAAAGCGCTAAAATCTTTTTTATAAGCTTACTTCATATAAGTTAATAAATATTAAGTAGAAAATACAAAAGCAAGAAAAAAACCTTCAAAATTTCCACAGCTCAAATTTTGGATGAAAGCCATATGTATGGGCTTATGGACTCACTAGCTTGTTAAACACAAGCTAGAGAATGGTTGATTAAGCACTAAGAGCATGACACCCTGTTTAGAGCAAAAAGGTTTGTAAGTCATTTTCTTTCATTTTAAGCTTATTTTCTGCATTCTCTTAATTTTTTTGCTTATTTGGTGCTTATTTTCTTTCAAAAGCTTATTCATGTTGTTACATGAGTTCAAGCTTACTTATGGACCATTGTCCTAAGGCACTCAAAATCAGTTTTTAAAAAGGGCTCTTGAAGCTCATAAGATGTTTGGGTAAGGGACCCCAAAATGGGTAAATTCAAGGTAAAAAACCTATTGGGTGATTGGTTAACAGTGGCCACCTATTAAGGTATGTTAAGCTAATTTTAAAAAGTTTTTAAGTCTAAAGGTAATTTTTCAAGTATTTCTATTGAGACTCTTACAAACTGTGTCCAAACCGTGTTGTAAAGCTTATTTAGTTAAGGCTTTTAAACCAAATTTTTTGACTTGTTTTGGTGTTCATTCATAGTGCTTAAGTTATGCCTGAAGGCCTTGGGTTTTGCACTGGTTTTGTCAAAATTCTATCAAATTTTTGGCCAAGTTTACATAGTAAAACTGTCACTTTTTCAATCTCAAATTTGAGTCATTTAAATTAGCTTTTAGCTTTTGAAAATTGATGCACAAGCTCATTAGGAGCTTGTGTCTACCTGTTTCAGCTTATTTTTCAATTTAAAGATTATTTGGTGGCTTATTTTTAAGCCATCTTTTCTGTCCCTTTTCATTTGTTGTCCCTAGTGCAAAAACAGCCAAATAACCTCCCCTTTTTCTTGCTTATTTAAGCTGAAAGCTTAAGCTTTCCTACACTTTAAGAGAAGCCTATAGCTCTTTATAAGTCCTCAAAAGGCCCAACCCTTAAGACCCCCTCTAGGTGGCTTAACTTTAAGCAAAAGTAGCTGTGACAGTTTTCAAACATCCTAAGCTCAAAAGCTCACTAGCTATTTGAGCTTTGTAGCTTATGTTGTTGCTTGTTCTTCTTATTGCATTAAAGCTTATTAGGTCAGGTTAGATACGTTTTAGGAAACTTTAGCTTATTTTGAGCTTTTTAGAGCTTATTTTCAATTTCTGCCTAAAAAAAAAGTCCCCTGGTCCCAAAAGTTATTTTGACAGTCTTCTTTAAGCTGTCATTTAGCTTACCATTTCTTCTTTTTAAGCATTTTGGCTAGCTTATAGGTGGTGCTTTAAGCCTCTATAAGCTCATCATTGGTCCCACTTTAAAGGGCTTAAAAATAAGCCCCAAAAGTGCCCCAATCCCTTTTGGGACTGCAACCCAAGCCAAATTTGGCAAATAGCTTATTTTAATTTCCTGGCTTATTGGTTTGACTTCCTTAGCTTATTTTTGTTGATATTTGCTTATTAGGTGTAGTAGATGACTTATTTTTGCTTATTTGCACCTAGCCTTTGCTTATTTATTCTTAAAAGCCAAGGAAAATAAGCCATATTTTTTTAGCCTTTTTAAAGTTCTGTCAGTTTTAGGTGCTTAATTGAGGGCTTATTTGTGTCCCAAAGTAAAAAGTAAGTAGGGCTTACTGAAGCTTATAGGCAGCTCAACAAGGCTGTAGGACCCACTTTCTCTCCAAAACAGCTTAAGTGGTCTAAACTTAAGCCCCAAAAGCTGTCCTAACTGTGTGCAAAACAGTTATAAGCCCCTTTAGCTTATTCCATTTATTTTGCTTATTTTTGATTTTAAGCTGATAATTTGTGCTTATTAGATTGGCCTTAAGCCATTTGTAGCTTATTTAGTTAGTTATAAGCCTTTTGACTTATTAGTTAAAAATTCCTTAATCTTAGTTAGACTTTTTAGCTTAATAACCATTTTGCCATCTTAAACCGTTTTCCATCTTATTTATAAGCTTGTGTAAAAACTTGTAATTATAAAAAGTGCTTATTTATAAGCACTTTTCAAGTTTGTAAAAAAAAATTTCAAAAATAAAAATAAAAGGGGAAAGTAGGAAGTACGGGGTGAGCAAGACCGAACCCCGACCCTCTACCACTCTCAACCCTGTACAAACTACACACTCTACCGGCTGCGCCCTTTATCTTTTCTGTAAGACCTTTGGCGCTTTGGTATTAAAGGGTTTTTGCCTAATAACCTTATAAGCTTTGAGCTTTATTTGACAGCTTATTAGATAAGCTGTGTGACCTAACTCATTTTTCCTAGGACCCTTGTCACCCTAGCTATTTTATGTAAATTTTTTAGATTTTTTTTGGAAAGTTTTAATATTTTTTATAATTTATTTTCTTTTTAAACTTTACAAATCATAAAAAATAAAATAGTGAATCAGAAAAAAATAAACTTTTTTTTAAAAATATTCCTTTTTTTCATATACTTTGTAGGAAAATATAAAGTTTCTGTAAGGTTAATTTTTCCAAAAAAATTATTTTTTAAAGAACGGGTCTTGACCCCGTTTTTTGTCTTGAACTCGTTTTTGGGTCAAAACACCTCCTTTTTAGTCTAGTTTTTTTAAACTTCGTATATTGTCATTTAGAATCTAATTTAGCTTTTAATTTGTTTTTAGGGTTAATTTGCAAAATTTAGGTTTTTACCCCCTCGTTTTCGTGCCCTATGAGGTTTTAAGTTATAATAGCGTTCGTTTTAGGTTTTATTTAACCGTTTTGCATATTTAACTTGTAAAATAGAATACCAATCATACCCTTTGTCCATATTCAAACATCAAATCATCAATCCGTTATTCATTTTCCATTCCAAGCCCTCGTTGGACAAAACGACCCGGGAATCCATACTTCCGGCTACATATATATTTTATTTTGGTGAACTTTTGACCATTCCTTGTGCAAAGGTAATTGGTTGAGTGTTTGCTTATATATATATATATATATATATATATATATATATATATATATATATATATATATATAAATAAATATATTGATTCACGAACCCAGTTTTGGCGCCGTTGCCGGGGAGATGTGAAAACATTATCGTTACGTTTGACAATTGTGTTCGAATTTGTGAATAATTTTTTCAAAAAAAATATAAAAAGTACAAAAATATTTTTTCACTTTTTTTTGTATAATAATCAGATAAAAACAAAGAAAAACCATAAATATAAAAACATTGTCCATAAAAAAAAGAAATAAAATTCAAAATGGTACAATACAAAAATATAATATTCTCAATCGGGTATTATCATAATAACTTCCGGTGAACTTTTTGGTTTTCCCAACTCGAACAAAAGATTTTTTAAAAACTGCCCATTTGTCTCTTAAGACATACGGCTCACCTTGAAAAGTTAAATAAACTAGAAGTGGGTAAAAGGAGGTTTTGTTTCCGAGGAACTACGACCCAAAGGAGAAATAAGCTTCGCGCTATCTTATTCCTCCGCTCACCTGTGTGTTTTATCTTTTTAGAGCTACCGTGAAGATGTAATTCATTTGGTTGAAGTTGTCTTGATCTCATTGTCCCGTTAAAATCAATTGTGAATAAATCATTGAAAAAACCAAAAAATTAGTGTAAAACTTTCTTTTTAAATTGTCCTATCTTTTACAGCGCACTCGTTCTCAAATCGTAACGTCGACAACCACAAGTCCGACAAAACTTCTGTTGACTCACCAAATCTTGAGAACCAACTAACAATAAGAAACTTTCAATCCCCCATCAGTTTTACGATGACGATAATCGTACTATGCTCAATGGCTCAAAGCACCCCACCGAGGGTTACGAGGATGCGATCGTTGTACCGAGATCAACGCAAAACAATTTTGAATCAAGCAAGGTCTCCTTAATCTTTGTTCAAAACAACAATTTTTTGGACATGAAAAAGAAGACCCACATGCTCACATCCGATATTTCAACAAGATCACTTCTAAGATGAAGTTCCCGAACGTCCCGAGTACGTCGGTTAGCTTATAGCTTTTCCCATTTTCCCTAGAGGAGCAGCCGATTTGCGTGACAAAGAACCCCCTCGACGATTCTACATGGGACGATCTTGTACGAAATTCCTTAACAAATTCGTTTCCTCCTTCTAAAAAGACCAAATCTAGAAATGAAATCACGAGATATCACAAAGATTACGAATCGTTTTATAAAGCATGGGGACAGTTTCAATATCTTCTTAGGGCATCCTGCATCATGGTTTTCCGGAATTACATCAACCGATACATTTCTATCATGGCAATGAACACAAATGATCAACGATTCATTGAATTCCGCGCAGTTGTAACGTATTATGATAAAAATGCATCGAGAATGCCCTAAAAAATCATCGAGAGCAAATCCAAAGTTCATAATTCACGAAGCAAACCCGTTGTTGCTAAGATAAGTACAAGCACTTCCACCTCCGGTATCTCTCCCGATGTCTCCAAACTCAAAGATATGGTCAAAGCATTACTCCTTGATAAGAAAAATCAATCCCAAACTCCCGCGTCCGTAAAAGCGGTCGAGGAAAGTTGTGTGACTTGCGGTGGAGCTCATTCATATCAAAGTTGTCCCGCCACCGATGGCAACGTGTACAGAAACATTCAAGCTTACGTCTCCAAGCCTCCAACCACCCACCAAATTCGACCTCCCGGTTTTCCACCTATGCAAAACCATCAAAACAACCAAAATCGGGGGATCAATTTCAATCAAAATCGGGGGAACAGTTTTAACCAAAATCGGGGTAATCATTTTAGTCAAGGACCAATTTACCAACCCCAGGTTAATCAACCCCCAGCCTATCAAGCTCCCGTTTACCAAACTCCCGCTCCTCAGACACAAGGTGTGTCTAAAACCGATTTTGATATCTACGTAAAGGCTAATGATGCGGTTATGAGGAATATGCAAAACCAAAATCAAGTTTTGCAAAACCAAGGTCAAAACCTACAAGCTCAATTGAACAACTTAGCTACTTCAAACCAAAGGGTTGAAAATATGCTAAGTAACTTTATCAAAATGAACACCGCCTCTACTTCAGGTTCGGGAACTCTCCCGGGTAACACCATTACCAACCCGAAGGAAGATTTGAAAGGAATCACTACCCGAAGTGGTGTTGCATATCAAGGACCCGCGATTCCTTCTACTTCATCTTCTCCTCCGAAAATGATGAATCGTGATGCCGAGGTTACAAAGGACAAGATGCTTCCTACTAATAACGGAAGCACCGAAGACGTCCAACCTCCGGTTATTCAAGTCCAAACTCAAAATCCAACTTCCGAGCCAGTTGTTGATCCCGTTAGTGTTCCAATGCCTAACCAACGAACATCAATTCCATTTCCTTCAAGAAGAAATGATGAAAGACGCCGTGAAAAAGCTAACGATCAAATTGAGAAATTCTTCGAAATCTTTAGAGATTTGAGTTTCGAAATTAGCTTTACGGACGCCTTGACTCTTATGCCGAAATTTGCCTCGACTCTAAAAACTTTAATTGGAAACAAAGAGAAGTTGAGTGAAATGGCTAGAACTTCATTGAACGAGAATTGCTCAGCAGTCATCCTAAACAAGTTACCGAAAAAACTTGGAGACCCTGGCCGATTCCTTATTCCATGTGAATTTTCTGGGATTAATACATACAACGCCTTGGCCGATCTCGGCGCAAGCATTAATCTTATGCCATACTCCGTCTGGAAAAATCTCTCTCTTCCCGAACTAACCCCGACTGGCATGACGCTAGAGCTAGCAGACCGTTCAATCACTGAACCAATCGGTATTGCTAAAGACGTCCGTTTAATGGTGGGAAAGTTCCAGTTTCCAGCAGATTTTGTGGTCGTTGATTTTGAGCCAGACCCCCGAGTACCTTTAATTCTCGGGAGAAGTTTCTTAAAGACCAGTCATGCATTAATAGATGTTTACGAAGGAGAAATAACCCTTCGTGTTGGCAAAGAAGCCATCACCTTCAATCTGGACCAAACTTCGAGATACACGGCTAATTACAATCATATGACGGCAAACCGAATCGACGTCATTGAATTGGCATGTGAAGAATACTCGCAAGAAGTTTTCGATCGAAACGTTTTCCGCTCGTTCGATCGCTGATGTCTTCCGCTCGTTCGATCGAAACGTTTTCCGCTCGTTCGATCGCTGATGTCTTCCGCTCGTTCGATCGAAACGTTTTTTCTTCACTTTTTCGGTGCTAACGTTTTTTCCGCTCGTTCTTCTCTTGTTTTCACCCGAGTAACACCAAAAGAGCCACGAAAAATTATAGGTGCCGAGTGATAAAGCAAATCTGTCGAGTCTTATATGCTTATAACAACAAAAAAAAACCACGCTATCCACCCGAGGCTCTGATACCAATTGTAGGAACCCGATTTAACACTTCCACTTCATAACCCGAACCACGAAACAAGAAAAAGAGAAGAGAGAGAGAGAGACGAAATAGAGAGAGAGAGAAGAGAGAGAGATGAGAAAAGAAATTTAGATATATGAAAAAGATATTTTCTAAAAATGAAAATATCTATATATATATTTAGATATTTAGAAAATATCTAAATATATATATATACCCCTACACATTTAATGTGACGCGCGGGATATTTAACTAGGACCCGGGCTCGGGTTTTGTTTGGGATTAAACCCGAAACATATACAATATTAGATTATCTATCGAGCCCGATTCCCGATATTTTCCTGTTACAACATTAACTAATTAAAGACCGAAGCTCCATCGTAGAGTGACCGAGCTTCCTTGTTCGACTCAATAAATTGAGGCTAACAATCTCCCCCGAAGTGAGTTCATTGATGACACTTCTTCATGAGATTAGTGAGATTGCTTTCGTCGTTTAAGCTCGAGTGTTCTTGGTCTTTGTCTTCGTTATTTGTTGTAAACTTGTTCCTTCATGCTTTGGGATCTTGACGTTGAGCCTTTGTCATTGTCTTTATCCAATTTTGATCTACTCTCTTCTGTAAGAGTCACTATCTCTTCCCCATCAGGGGCAAATCTGTTTGCAGGA
>BQNB010007428.1:0-93590 GCA_026074375.1 Tanacetum coccineum | reverse complement strand
TGTATACGAATCTTCCATGATTCGTAATCATTTTCAACCAACATTGGTGGACGAGTATCGGTGCCAGCAGCATTTGTTTCTTCATTGGTTGCCATTGAATGAGTTTGTTTCAAAATGATCTGATCGTAAGTGATTGATGATTCGTTTAATTTGAGTTTGAGTTTGTTTTTGTTCGATTCAAAAGGGATTGCTAGTTCGGTCCTTGAAGTATAAAACAGAATCGGTCCAAACTTGAAAATCCACTCGTTCGGTTCACCAAGGGAGGAGCTTGTTCGGTTGCTTGGTTTGATCCGCTCGTTCGATTGACTAGATCGATCCTCTCGTTCGATCAGCTTGTTCGATCCACTCGTTCGAGAGGTTTGTTCGATCCACTCGTTCGAGTAGCTTGTTCGATCCTCTCGTTCGAGTGACTTGTTCGAACCTCTCGTTCGAACCTCTTGTTCGATCGATTTGTTCGATCCCCTCGTTCGAACTTTTCGTTCGATTTTCTTGTTCGATCCTTAGTTCGATTGTCTTGTTCGATCCCTTGTTCGACCGTCTTTGTTCGATGCTTGAAGACTTGAACTCGTTCGATCCCTACTAGAGAATGGCTAGTTCGGTTCCATATGTTTGAGCTCGTTCGATCCTCAAATGTTTTCCACTCGTTCGGTCCACACAAGACTTTCGCTCGTTCGAGTCCCACTGCGTTTCCACTCGTTCGATCCCAACTTAAGAATACACTCGTTCGATCGAAACGACTTGAACTCGTTCGATCCCCACTTCTTTTTTTTTACTTTTCGAACCAAAAAGAAAGAACAAAAAAAATCACGAGATCGTTGATTGCTAACAAGATGGTTTGATTGATATTAGATTAAACATAAACCATCTTTGAATCAAGAATCAAAACAACAAACAATTAATCAAAACAAATAAACCCCTTTTTTTTTGAATCAAGAAAAAAAATAAATAAAATAACAAACCAAATCAATTCATCAATCTTGTAGGCTCTTGATACCAATTGTAGGATCCCTAGATCATTCCATGGATGAATCACAAGATCAATGACACAAAAGATTAAACATTAAAGAACTTTTGATTGAAGGAAAATAAGAGTGGCTACAAACCCTAAAAGATGAAAAATAATATATGGAGTAGCTAACCTAATTTTGACTAAACTAGGAGTATTTATACTAAAAAAGGATCAGCCTTTGAGGACTTTCTTTTGGGCTTTTTACATCTTGGCCCGTATACATAATATTACATGCTTAAACGAGCTAGACTTTTGTCTTGTATCTTCGAGTGACCGAAGCTTCTTTGTTTGGGTCCATTTATGTGATCCTAACATTTATCCCAAAAACCGTTATCTCATAACAAAAACCGTTATCTCATATTATGGCTGTGTGGTGTATTACTCAAAAAGGCTCAAAACACTTGGGCTAAGTGTAACCTCAACATAATTTATCCAAAAACCTCAATCACCGTTGAAATGGCACGAAGGATCATTCAATCCAAGAAAATCTCACGAGAAATAAGTAGGAGCTCAAAGATCGAAAATAAACGAATAGATATTTTCGCAACGTTAATATATATATATATATATATATAAAGTAAGGATCCAGTGAGAAGTAAATTAAAATAAAAAGTGGTGAGAAGTGACTAAAACCACACATTTGAGATGCAACGACTTACATTAGATGAATTTCTATTCATTAAGATGCACAATTTTGAGTTTTGAAAGTTAATTTGACGTGTAGATGGTGCAAATTGATTTTCATGATTTTGTCACATATAGAGGAACAAAAAACAAGAGAAATCATGAAATGCATTTAATATACGTATATGCATCTAATTAAAATCTAGAAAACACGTTATGATGCGTTATAATACATCTTAGAGTATAGAGATGCATCTAATTTAAGTCGGTGCATCTCGGATATGCGGTTATATTTACTTCTTATCCTTCTTATTTTAAGAAAACTTCTCATTTGATCCTAACTCTATATATATATCTCTCTCCTCTCTCTATATAAAAATATAATATAAATATATATATATATATATATATATATATATATATATATATATATATATATAAGTATATATATATATATATATATATATATATATATATATATATGCATACACACACACACACACACACACACACACACACACATATATATATATATATATATATATATATATATATATATATATATAGAATAATAATAATAATAATAATAATATTTTATTATCTTCGTCTCATTATCGGGCTTAACGGGTAAGTATAAAATTTTTATCATCTTTTCGTGTCCGTGTTCAATCGTTTACTCTTAACTCTTTTTATTTACAAATTCATCCTTTTTGTCCTTTAGTTGAGATGACATAATTTAATTATTCTGCTATTCTCCAAAATTTCAACAAAATGCCAAAAAAGTTTACACTTTTAACGCGCTTATCCGTACGTGACCAAAAATCATCCAATTTAAATTATTTTCTACTTTCGTAACTATTATAAATCCATTATTTACATATTTAAGCCCAACCCAAAGTCATAGTCCATATTATACAAAAATCCAATTTGTAAACCGAACCCAATATACCAAAATCCAACGAGTCGAAGCCCAAATAATCATAAGCCTAATATAAGCCGAAACAAATCAAAACATAAGCCGAAACAAATCAAAACATAAGCCCAAGAATATAAGCCGAAATCCATTAACCATAAGCCCAAGAATATAAGTCGAAACAATAAGCTATAAGCCCACAATATATAAATAAGTCAAAACCACAATAAGCTATAAGTCCAAAATATATAAGCTGAAAACCAATAAGCTATAAACTCATTATATAAGCCGAAAACATAATAAGCCATAAGCTCAAAATATATAAGCCGAAAACCAATAAGCCATAAGCTCAAAATAGATAAGCCGAAAACCAATAAGCTATAAGATCGCAATATAAGCCGAACCAAATAAGTCACAGACCAAAATTAGCCAAAAATAAATGGGCCTAGCCCTCTTCTCTTGTTGGGCCGCGTGCAACCAAACCCAAAACCATCAATATGGTTGGGCCGAGCCCATACCGAATCAAATAAGCCTAAAAGTTAAACAAATAAGCTCAAGGTAAGCTTATTTTTAAGCATTCTCCAAAATAAGCTCAAAAGTACTTTGACAAAATTATAAAAATACCACCACAACCAAAATATTCAAACTTTCATCCCTTGTTTCCTTTCTTTTTTATTTCGACGCACACAAACACACCTTTTTTATCATCCGTTTCATTTTCAAAACTCGATTTCACAATGATCAACTTGTACAACTAGTGTTAAGACACCAAAATAAGCATAAAAGTACAACTTAAATAAAATTTAGAAAACTTACAAATTTTTGGCGAGTTTGGTTCGATTTTGACGCAAGAGAAAGACCGAAAAACCTTTTCTATAACCCGCGTCTATCTAATATCAACCCACTATCGATCTTTTAACCTCGTGTTCTTGGTAATCTTCAAAATATTGTTTCTTGTTTCCCTTGGTGCTCGTCCGAATAGTGAAAGAGAGAAGAGAGATATTTTTTTTGTTTACTTTTAAAATGAGTGAATGAATCAAAATGTTTGAGGTGGTGGAGAATATAAGAGTACTAGTGAGATAATGTTGCTAGAAAATAGCCATCTTTCCTCTTAAGGCTTATCTTGACCGAACTTGGATCCTAGGAGGGTCTCGGGTTCTTCTTTTTTTGTCAGGATCACTTAAAAGCTCAAAGTTTGATGATTAAAAACGTTACCCAAGTTTAGTTAATATTTCTATTGCGTTTAAAATCACTTTTTTATAAATCTAGGTTATTTATATGACATATCACCTTAATTTAATACAAAAATTCTATTTAAACGCTGCTAGGCGGGTCGGGACCGAAAACATGAATTTTTGTTAAAAACTCAACCGAACCAGCCTCACAAGTGTGAAAACATTTTAAATTCCCAAAATAAGCTTTGTCAAAAACCTACTTGCTCAAAATTTACACTTTAACTACCGTTACCGTCTTTTACCAAAATTTTACAAAAATGACCGTTTTTCTGAAAACTTCTGTTGGGTTCAATTCCTAAGCCCTCTAGTCTTTCAGTAGATTTAAACATAAAATCGCTTAAGTCACTCAAGCTGAAGTAGTTCAGTTTGAGATGCTGAAGTTCCTTCAACATCAGCTCTTCAGGTCCTTAGAAGATTGGTAAGTATCTTCACTTTAGTGTATCCAGCGGTATAGAAACTGAAGAAGGCCCTTGGTTGGAGCTTCAGTTCAGCTTGGTTGACAATTCCATACTAAATGTATTATATCTCCTTAAGAGAAGCTGAAACATAAGATTCACTTCTAGAAGGTTTACAAGGAGGGAAAAAGATTGTTTTATACCAAAAGGAATAAAGCAATCTCCCTTAGAAAAAGTGCTTTTAAAGTCAGCAGAGAAGTACATTCGCTTTTCCTCAGAGGACTGTACCTGGTACTCTAAAGCATGTCAACATTTAATGTTATCTCAACCACCCATTAGATGTGTGACACGCGTACTAGGTTAACTTGTAAACCCTAATCTCTTTGGCTATAAAAAGAAAGAGATTCTCAGAGTAAATATTATCTCTTCCAATTAATGTATAAACACCTTAAAGAATTCATTTATCTCTCAAACAAACTGACTCATACCACTGAAAGCTGAAGCTTCAGTTTTGGTCATAACAAGTTTATTTTCTTAAACTTTTAACATAGGTTAAAGTTTAAGTTCGAAGGAGATAACACCCCAATTGTCATTCAACCACCTTGCTATTCCGCAAACAAGGTGTGTCATAGATTCTTTATTTGATTCTAATAAAAGTCTATACGTTGAAAAGTACTTCTGTATGTTTTAAACTTGTCCTTTATATTGTTTATATATATTTGTTTAAAACTTACTTTGTTGCTATAGAATCTGATTAGTTTAAAGTTGATAAACCTTATATCAGATTCCAAAGGACTAACAAGTGGTATCAGAGCCTTCTGGTTTATAAAATCTCGTTAAAAAGGTTATATAAAGGCTCAAAGATTTTTAAAATCAAGATCCATCTTAAATGGAAGTAGTTGAGGTACCACAAACTCTTGAGTATAGGGGTGGCCAACTTAATGCTACTTTTGTACTAGAGGTGGAAAATTTCATAAATTGAAAAAAGAGGTTCATGTGTCATATCATTGGTATTAAACCTTAATTTGAAAACATTATTTCAAACGATCCTTTTGTCCCTATGACAACTGGTCAAAGGAAGCCAGAGGCACAATGGATAGCTGATGAGAGAAAAGCTGCTAACCTAGATCAACGTCTTAAAAGTCTCATCATGTCAGTGCTTCCTAATGACCAAATTAACTCGGTCATAAATTGCTTAACTGCAAAATCTACTTGGGATGACCTGATACTATATCATGAGGGGCCCTCTGATGTGAAAGAAAGTAGGGTCATAGACCTGAAGTTGTGCTATAATACATTTAAATTCATAGAAGGTGAATCTCTAACATAAACTTTCACCAGATATAAAGCTTTGATGAATGAATTAGTAAATGATGGCATTAAACTTTCAAAGCTTGAAATAAATACTGGTTTAATAAACGGGTTACCAAAGAAGTGGCTAAGGTTTTACTTAAGTCTGAGAAACACAAATCATGTGAAAGATTCTGAGCTTGCTTCTCTATTTGGTAAACTCAAATATGAAGAAAACCTGATAGACAGTATTTATGAAACTGAAAAGAGCAAATCTCTTGTCTCTGCAATACCTTTGTCAACTGCCTTCTTCTCTACCTCTATTGTCTAGGAATTTCAAGATAGTCCTAATGATGAAGAGGATACAAGAAGCAGTCATGAATACCTAAATGACTTAGAATAAGAATACCAAGCAAAATCTCTTTTAGCCAAGTCTAAAAGATTCTTCAAAAAGGGTACTTAAAGGTTTAGCAGTGCAAATGCAACTGACCAAACTGAATGCCAAAAATGTGGCAAGAAACGTCATTTTGCAAGAGACTGCTGGTCAAAGACTTCAGCTCCTTCATATCAGTCACCTTTCCAACTAAGTCTACTCCTTTTATCTAAAAACAAACCTGAAATGAGAAACACCAAAGACTTTGAAGCCAAATACAATAAAGTCAAAGCTAAACTAGCTCTCCTCAGTTCCAGTACTTCAGCTCCCAGTTCATTCTCAAGCAAGAACAAAGGTCTCATTGCTGAATCATATGATTGAGATAAAGAAGAGGTATCATCAGATGATGAAGCTGAAGTCAAAGTTCTCATGGCACTTATTGACGAAGAAAGAATTTATGTTGGCAAAAAAAGCACCAAAAACGATGAATGGACTAAGATCACCATAAAAAAGGTACACACTCTTCTTGAAATGGAAGATAATGATGATAGAAAATCCTTTCTAGATTATCTATGTATTGATTTAAACTATATTGAAGAACAAAGAAACAATCTTTCATTAAAACATAGAAATCTTGTTCAAGAACTGAATGCATACAAATAACAACTTTTGGTATTAAAATAAGCAAAACTCAATCTTCTTACCATGCAGCATGAAAACACTGAGATTCTTAAAGAAAATCAAAAATTAAGACTTAAACTAAAAAAGCTAACATCTATTATAGAAACATGGCTAAACAGTTCTAATAAAGTTAATCAGTGTATCAATGAGCAAATTCCTACTCAAGAGAAATAAAATCTTAGGAATTGGATAACTCACTGAAGATACCTTCAGTTGTGGGTCAAAAGACATGGTATTTAAAAAATCTTCAGCAGATAACTCAGATATGTCTAATACTAGTAGTAATGTACATAAGTCATCTAAAGCTGAAGATTATACTCTACCTAATCATGATGCTGATGAGGTACCCTCAAACAAGTCACAAAGAAACACAACTGATCCTTTAACTATTGTATCTGACTCTCTAGCATCTGATTATGATTCAGCTGATGAATATTTAGTATGTAGCACTCCTTTTCTTCCACTGAGAAGTTGGATGGTGCTAAACCTGGTTCTGGACCAAATACTATCAAATCAATCTTGAAGTCAAAATCCACGTTCAAAGCTAAAACTTTAAAAGGTATCACATTAAATGAACCATCCTCGGCTCCTGCTAGAGGCAACAAAAGTTCTTTAGCTTCTAAGACTAATTTAGCTCATCCTGGTAAGTTAAAGAATGTGAAAGTGGAAGATGATCCTCTTCTTGCTATGGTAATGAAAGAACTTAATGAACTAAAATTACAAATCAGCAAGAAAAAGTCTTACTCCAGAAACAAAAACACTCAATAGGTTCCTCTCAATGCACTTCAAAAGAAATACAAAATTCAATTCAAAATGAATTGTGAACTATGTGGACAAAACAATCATCTCTCTGAGAATTGTTATGAAGTCTTGTTTTGTAAAAAGTGCAAAAGAACAAATCACAGAACTTGTGATCATGCTGAATTTATTTCCGCCATACATACAAATTAGCATCATACTGGTCAAAGTAAATCTTCCTCAAGATCCAGACCTTCAAGATCCTCAGTATCTTTTCCTTACTGCATACATTGTGGATATAATAATCATCATTCTGATGATTGCTTATACTATCCCACTTGTGAAATATGTGGAAGCTATGATCATAACACTCATGATCATAACATGATTATTTCTCAAAGAAGAGGAATCAATCCTAGAAATCCTCAACATGGCACAAAAAATTATGAAACATGTGGTAACAATGTTCATACCACATCTGATCACAATGAAATTGAGTGGTTCAAGAAAAGAGAAACTCCTCATTCCAAGAAAGCTGAATCATCAAATGCTTTAAGATTAAAGACTCCCACTAAAAGGTAGGCGTCTAGGCAACACTAACCATCCTAATCTAGTTTGTGCATTGTAACATATCACTTTTGAAATAATTCCTTCAAAACACATGACTAAAATGATTACATGCACAAATCTTGGAATAATTAGAACCTGAAGGAATGTATGAAGCAACCACTCATACACAACTGAAGGATATGGTTATGGTAAAGTATTTCAAAGGAATGTTCAACTGTTTGAACATTGAAACGATTAAAAAAACAACTGAGAAATCTTCATAAAACCTTATACAAACCATTGAAAAACCACATTCATTGATAACCTTACAAAACTAAAGATGTTCAGATCTCTGGCCTCATCGTCTCCAAATGGAAGATACTTTAGCATATGATACAATTCCAATTCTCTTCAGTAACTAAGGAATCTAGCATTATAATCATCAGGTAATAAATCATGATAACATCATGCTTTAGTTGAACGACTTAAAGTAATCATGATCTCTCTTGCCTTTGCCATAAACAAACCATAATGTTTCAAGAAGTAGAGGTATCCTTCACCATCTCTCTCACAAGAAAACAAGCCTGAAAGAGGTAAGATAGATACCACTCTCTTTATCTTACAAAACTCAAACTAAATGATGAAATGAGAACAATTGGTGTCTTCACCAACTTTCTTGGATTTCAGATTAATCAATCTGAAGAAACATTTCAATCAACCAAAATGTTAAGAATCTCTAAAAGCATGACATAAATGGTTCATCAATGAATAAACCATGGTACCCCTAACAAGTTAGGATCTACTCTCAATGGAAAAGCTACATGTGAGACTCAGCTTAAAGGTATATTTGGATCACTAGTATACCTAACTATAATCAGATCTGACACTCAAGTCTCTCTTATCTCTGTGAATGAGATCAAGCAAATCCTAAGGAATCCCACCTTATTGTTGCTAAGAGAACTTTCTGAACTCTCAACCAAGATGGATATAAAAGGTACTTCAAGTACTTGTCCATTGTCAAAAGACAAGTTTGGTTGATGAAGCGGTTATGATTTTAGCTGAAGCGAAAAATATAGCTGCTACTTTATACTAACATACTATGTATATGAGTCAACTTATTGACTATGATATCATATGTAAAAAGGTACTCACAGTTTGTAGTAACATATGCTACTACAATCAAAAGCAATTCAAGTCTGTTATCAAATTAAAGCTTATCAGATCAAGAATCATACTCTCGAGGAAACTATGAAATTCGTTTCATTCCCACTCAACTTCCTGATTTCTTAATCAAGCCTCTGGATAAGCATTTCTCAAAATATTGATTGAGGAACTGGGTATGCTGAACATTGATTCAAACCTGAAGCTTCAGTACCAACTAAAGAAAACTGAAGGTTCAACGCTTTATCCAAAACTGAACAAACTTTCATATATTGTGTCGTTCAGTTTTTGCATACAACCTTAAATCTGCTTGAGTGAAGTAACTGAGCAATCACATATGTCTCATTCATGGATTTACATGAGCATTTGTGGTTTTGTTGCCTTCGCTAGAGCACATATTTGTAAACTCAAGAATTGAACAAAGCTGGTTTATTTTATTCAGTTCAGTTTTAAAATGATTTTATCAAATTCTTTAGTTATTTCTCGAGTGAAGTAACTAAGCAATCACATATGTCTCATTCATGGATTTGCATGAGCATTTGTGGTTTTGTCTCCTTCGCTGGAAGATTAATGATATGTATGATTACAATAATCAGTTCAGCATGACATGACATCAAACCTGAACCCAGCTCATTTCTTGAACATCAATCAAGGTCAGTTTTTTTTTTAAAATGATTCTCAAAATAAATAATTTTATTAAGTGATTTCTTTCGAAGAAAGTTAACTAATTTAAGAATTATTAAATGAAGAATTTCAATTGTTAGAGTGACCTCACCCTTTCTCTCACCTACTTTACCAGTGCACAGACAGCTGTACAATGTTCTAGGTGTCAGAAGCACGTCGAAAGGACTTGCATTTAATTAAAAGTTTCATAAACATGTTAACACAAAACCCTAAAACTTCTCACAAAGTCACAACTTTCACTTAGTTACCATCAAACCCTCATAAGAAAAATGCTACCAACCATATAAACCCCTTTCACCTTTCATAAATCACTTCTCATAACTCACAAATCTATCCACCAGAATCACACACACAAAAACCTCAAACCAAATCAAATCATCAAAACCCTAAAAAATGGCAAATCAAGAACAAAACCTCCTACAACAAGAACAACCATTCATTGCTGCTAAACAAGTTAGCTTCAACCTCAAAGACATCATCCTAAACACAAATAATGAGGTTGCTCTTCTTTACCCAGAACACACTAACAAGGAATATTTTATGCGTGTTTTTTATTTCATCTCCAAATGTTGCCTTAGAAAACCATTCATAAAATCTCCTAACATGTATCAAGAATACTTGGCTGAATTTTGGTACTCAGCTAAAGCATTAGAAAACTCTAAGGTTTCCTTCTCAATTCCTACAGGTGGTATTTATGGAGAGGTAGGGTTAAACACATTTAGGAATACCATTGGAGCACACCACCTACCTCATTCTAGTGAATATGTTGTACCACCATCTATAGATGTCGTTAGGAAGTGGTTTCCTACGATCGAGTATGGGGAAGAGGTTTCAACAAAAGGAACTCTTAAAAAGAGTCTCCTTCCTCCTAGGGGGAGGATGCTAATGGCATAGATCATCCAGTGTTTAGGGGGTAAAATTGGTGGGTTTGATCAAATCACAAATAAAGACGTCATTATGTTGTATAGTCTAGCCAATGGCATTCACATAGACTATGCCAACATCTTTTGGGAGGATATCATCCTTAAGCTAATGAAGAAACAAAGAGAAAAGGTTGTTCCCTACACTCGATTTCTCTCCCTGTTAATAATGCGCAAGATGAAGGAAGACTATGGTACTGATGAGGTCACACTATATCCCACTTAAATCTTCAATGTCAACAATTAGGCACTGAAGCCCAACCAACCTGAAGAACCTTCCTTTGCAGCCCATATGCTGGCTATATGTGCTTTAGACAAGCCAGTGGTCTTTAAAGCTCTAAAAACCTCTTCAAGAGCTGAGAGTGTTTCCTAAGATACAAAGCCTAGAGCTAAAACTAGATACAAGAAGCCTATAACTTCTTTAAAACAACCCTCTGTGTCTAGCAAAGAGGCAACAAAAGGTAGGTCCTCTAAGGCACCCACTGGTTCCAAAATTGGCCATTCCAAAAAGAGAAAAGAGTCTAGCTCAGCCATGGACTCAAACCCAAGTCGGCCTTCAATTTCTACACCTGTGGATACTGAAATGCATAAAGAGGACCAACAAGCAACTGGTGGCCCAACTTCTTTAGGGATCACCAGTAAAGAAAGAGCCAACCCTCAACTCAGTAGTGGTATGCTAATATTAAATTTAAATAAGCCTATCTTTTCTACATCTTTCATTATTCACTCTGAGTCTGCATCAGGACATGATGTTTTAGCAGATTCCACAGCAGAAGCTGATCCTAGACTATCTGCTCCTAATGATTCTATACCTCCACAACAAGGTATGGATGAAGGAACCAAAAATACTTCATATGATCATATATTTGCAGGTACTGACCCACATGTTCTTGCAGACCAAACCAAATCTATTAGTGAAGGGTTAGAAACTGTCCTCACTTAACCTACAATAGAAAAGGGAGCAAGCTTCACTGCTATACATGGTGATAAAGAAGAGGCCTCTACTGCTATACATGATGATAAAGAAGAGGCATCTGGCATAATCAAGTTAGAGGATCTTGCAAAGCTAGTATCTCAAATACATCCAGGCTTTAAGGACCTGGATTCACCTAAAGATGATTCTGTCATCATTATTGATGAAAGTGATAAAGATGAGCCAAATGCTAAAATTGGAGACACTTTAGTCCCTAGATCCTCGTCTCCTAGGTCTTCTCAAATTCAAGAGCTAACAAACCAAGTGCTTATCCTCCAATTTCAAAAACACAGGCTAGAACTAAAGAAGAACAAAGCTGAAGCTGAAGCTACACTCCTAAAAGCTCAACCCTTATTTCTAAATGTGGAACAGCTCAATGAACTACTGGTAAAGTCTTTACAAATTGAATTCTCATAGATTTTATCTTCTCATGACTTTATCAGCTCATTGCCAACTGAGTTGAAGGATCTTCCCTTCAAGTTCAATGAACTAACTGAAGAGATAAAAGGGTTAAAGACATAAGTTCATGAACATGAAATTGAGCTACCAAAGTAGCTGAAAGAGATTCCCACAAAGCTGGAAGACTTTACAAAGACTGCTACCAGTCTTACATCTCATGATGCTGAACTGAAGACTCTTCAGTTGGAACTTCCAAAAAAATTTCTTTCCCTTCCAGCAAAGGTTAAACCAGCTCAATCTAAACTGAAGACTTTGGATGCTCTTCCAAGTCTTTTGCTGAATGTCACAAAAGCGTTGAACAAGTTTGCAGAGGTTTTAGAGTCTAACTCTACAAAAGCTGGAGATAAAAGTATCCCTTTAGCAGGACAGGCTGACACAATGCTTGTTGAGAGGGAGAAAGACACAAACCAAGCAACTATCTCCTAGCTTTTCTAAAGAAGAGCTGAAAAGATTGCTAAAGCTGAAAAAGAAAATCTGGACAAACAAGCAAAGCCAAATACACCACCTACTATTACACCAATCAATCCCCCAATCATCACTACCACTACTCAAATGCAAACTCCTCTCTAAAGTCCACCTAGAAGCTCCTCTCAACCTGAGGAGGAGCACATCAAGAAAGACAAGGCCAAAAAGGCTATGTCTTTAGATGATACTGAAGAAGAGAGTACAAATAGTGATTCTAATGATAAGACAACATATGTGCCTAGTTCCACAGTTGAATCCTCTTTAAAAAGGAACTAAAAAAGTTTAACTTTGTCACTGAAGGTAGAGAACATGTCCATTTAACCAAAGAACAAATCATTGCACAAAAGGAAATATAGGAGGAAGCAAAAGCTGAAGCTGCCATACGTGAAGGTGAAATAAGGAAAGAAGAATTAATTGATCTTCTTAGTTTAGAGGTGGTGAACAAGTACTATAATGACAAGTTACAGTATAACAAATGCTGTGACAAAATGCTGAATAGAAGACCAGCATCAAGAATCACCAACTGTGATGTCTTGACCAGAAAGGGTCCAATTACACTCAAAGTGTATAGAGAGTATGGTATAAGTGAAATTATTCCCAATTTCAAAGCCAATGATCTGCACCTTGGCGAATGGAGAGAAGTGATGAAAGCATGTCCAAAAAGAACTGGAAAGGATGGGAAATCATCTACAAAGATATAGGTACAAGAATGGACTACATTCACACAACTGAAGCAGAACTGTGCATAAACTTGGATATTCCTCTAAGCAAACAGGACCCTCTCGACAAACTAAATGATCTTGCAAACAAGAAAAGAAAACATGCTGATGACATCCATGACTACTTCAAAGCAACCAAAAGGCTTAAGTCATTAGTTTAGTATGGAGATCATTTACCTAGAACTGTGCTAAATGAACCTGTCCTTGGTATGATCATGTTTAATACTTATCATAGACAGTATTTTATTACCATTGAAGACTTGAAGGATTTCTCAAATGCCAAGCTATACACCATACAATAAATCTTCTTCAGACGACATCAAGGTCCTGGAGTGGATGATCATGCTAGAACCTATAATTCCCTTTTGCTTGCCAAAGTTGATAAAAGAAACTTGAATCCACTCAAGCAGATGAGAACCATTGAGCAGCTGAGGCAGTAGTATAGAAATCATTTGTATTGACTTTATCTTTTGTAAATGTAATGTAATGAAAGTTAATAGAAGTGGTTATCAGTTTATGTTGTTCAATTTATATCAGTTATGTAAGAAGAAGTTGTTTTGCTCACTTACAACTGATTTTAACTTAGGCTACTTGTATATTCAAATAAGGGGAGATTGTTGGGTTCAATTCCTGAGCCCTTCAGTCTTTTAGTAGATTTAAAAATAAAATTCCCTAAGTTACTCAAGCTGAAGTAGTTCAGTTTGAGATGCTGAAGTTCCTTCAGCATCAACTCTTCAGATCCTTAAAAGATTGGGAAGTATCTTCACTTCAGTGTATGTGGTGGTACAAAAACTGAATAAGGCCCTTGGTTGGAGCTTCAGTTCATCTTGGTTGACAATTTCAAGCTGAACGTAGTGTATCTCATTAAGAGAAGCTGAAACATAGGTTTCACTTCTAGAAGGTTTACAAGATAGGAAAAAGATTGCTTGATGCCAAAAGGAATAAAGCAATCTCCCTTGGAAAAGGTGCTTCTAAATTCAGCAGAGAAGTACATTAGCTTTTCCTCAAAGGACTGTACCTGGTACTCTAAAGTATGTCAACATTTAATGTTATCTCAACCACCCATTAGATGTGTGACACGCGTACTAGGTTAACTTGTAAACCCTAAATCTCTTTGCCTATAAAAGGAAAGAGATTCTTAGAGTAAATGTTATCTCTTCCAATTAATGTGAAAACACATTGAAGAGTTCATTTATCTCTCAAACAAACTGACTTATACCACTGAAAGCTGAAGCTTTAGTTTTGGTCATAACAAGTTTGTTTTCTTAAACTCTTAACATAGGTTAAAGTTTAAGTTCGAAGGAGATAACACCCCTATTGTCATTCAACCATCTTGCTATTCCACAAGCAAGGTGTGTCATAGATTCTTTATTTGATTCTAATAAAAGTCTATACGTTGAAAAGTACTTCTGTGTGTTTTAAACTTGTTCTTTATATTGTTTATATATATTTGTTTAAAACTCACTTTGTTGCTATGGAATCTAATTAGTTTACAATGGATAAACCTTTTATCAGATTCAAAGGGACCAACACAAGCATTTAATATATTCTTAGGGGCCTTGTACTAGTCTTCATACTACCTTACTTGTGCGTTGCCTTAACAGAATATTAAATAGATGGTGGGTTCGTGTAATCCGTTCATGACCTACAAAATACTTACACAGATCATCACAAGTGTGATAAGGCAGCAGGATTAGGAGAAGCAATCTGACAAGTAATGCATGATTAAGTAAATACATTTAATTATCATAAAGTTATCACCAGTAGAGTAGATATTAGTTAGTTTAGTTATTAGTTAAAGAAACCACCTCTCAAACCATAGATTTACTTGCTTTCTATAAAACATAAGAACACAAAAATAATCTTCTCTCAACCCTTAGAATTCTGTTAGATCGTGATCAAGCCTTCCCAACCTATTCCCCTAGAGAACGATAACAACCCCTCGAGTCTTGCCTATACTACTACTACAACAGTTAGGTACTCTGCCTAGGGAGTTGTAAAACTTCGTGTTGAAGTCCTACAACGACCGCATCAATTTAATTATCATAATCTCATAAAATTCATAACTTTTTTGTTATGGCTTCGTTTTTTGAGTTCTTTATATGCTTAAAATCCTCATGACATGTACTATTTAAATTAGTAGGGTTTATAATTTATAAAATTTTGTATGTTAACAGTATATACCAAATATTTTGATATATATATATATATATATATATATATATATGTTATAAACTTTAACATAATTAGATTATTAGAGCAAACAGTGCTATAACGCCCCAACCAGAGTTATGCCCACGTGGCAACGCCGTTGGTGGCGTTATGATAAGCGAATGTGAAAGATGGCCACGACGTCGAGCCCCACGTTGCTGCACCAATGCCATAACGCACCATTTTTCTTTTTTTCCTTTTTTTCTTATAACTCTTTTAAAAAGTGAGCATATATGTTTGTGTTGTGTGTGTATATGTGTGTGTTAGATTTTGTGTCTGTGTAGTGTGTGTATGTGTGTGTGTTTTCTATGTCGAGAGTTTTAGAGTCTCAAGGAAGAAAAAGAAGCAGGTAGGGAAGAAAGAGATAAGGTAGGCCTAATTTTATATTATTTATTTTGTTTTTACTTTTTTTTATTATAATTTATATTTTTATTAAATGATTAAATACTTAGTTTGGTTAAATAAATAGAAAAAATAGTAGGTCCTAAAAGGGTTGTGTTATCGGGTGAGGGGTATTTTGGTGTGTTTGTGTTGAAACGTTAAAACTGACGTGGCGCTGAGGTGGCTGCACTATTTCGGTGTTATGGTGTTATGGTACCTAGCTCTCTTACAAGTCCTCTAATTTAATTAATAACACATCTTGTGTATACTTTATGCCCAATATGTCTATTATTCTTGTCTAAAAGTCCAAATAAAATGTCCACACCAATATTTATTTATAAACTTTATAAATAAACTATTTGACAATTAATTCACTAAATTAATATAAATTAGCCAACACTTGTATAAAGTATGTTCTTGCATTTTAAACATCATTTCATCATAGTTAATTATATATTTGAATTATGTACATGGTTTTTTTATTTTATAAACTTATAAAATAAATCCTAGGTGGTGATTAACAATATAACCATTATATAAAATATAAAGATGAATAATTTGAAAAGATTAGGGTTTATGTTATACCATAGGAGAGTGTATTAAGATGATGAGCACACAATTAAACCCCAGAATGCAAACCCTAATATAGAAAACCCTAATTTCTTTCTTGAATCAACCCTTGTTTAATTAATACCCAAGCTTCCAAATCACCTTGATATACCTTAGATATTTCCCTTGATAACACTAGTATACTTGTAATCTTTGTAAAATAAAAACTATGGATATCCTAAATTATAATTTTGAGTTGTGGGTTTGGTATAGAAAACAAGAGAGAAATTTTGATTTGTTTACTTGCATGAAATATGTGTGTAAGACTTCCTAAGACTTTCTATCTATAGAAGAGGTATTAGAAAACAACCTTAATAATACCATGGCTTAAGAAGTGGTTTAGGTACTAAGTGTGTAAGACCTTTCCTCCTCCTTAGGAGGGGGGACGGTTAAAAAAGGGAGGGGGGAAGACAAGTAATGTGTCAATTTATGAAGAAATGGGATTTAAGGTGGTACTTGGTGGTTTAATAACTAGATGATGATACTTTAGTGGAAGGTTTAGGATTTATTTGTGTGTTTATATGTTTGGAACTGGCCATAAGGGTTTATAGAAGTGTAAAATGATTTAATTTTGGGTATTGGGTATAATAGTGGGTATTTGTTGAAGTATAGATAGGTATAGGTGCTTCCGTGTATGCTTAAATATATTTTATTGCGAAACGTAAACGTTTTACATAACCAATAAAAATAAAATATGAAAATTTATAATTATCCTCATAATAATTATATAAAACTTGCTTGATGTAAACTTTTACTTTTTGATGTTCGTTTATGTTGAATGTTGATTTTTAGTTTATGTGATTTAACTAAACGATGAAAATTAAACGTAAACGCATAAAACCAAACAAATAAATAATGGAAAGTATTGAGTCGTAAAATGATGTGAAAATGCGGATTGTTACATCAGGAACCTTTGATTCTAAATCAGCTCCCTCACTTAAGCCACCTGCTTGATGAATGTTTGTTTCCCGTTTGCTTTGTTTGATAGCCTTTTTCAACTAAGCTTCCTCAAGTAATGCGGCTTCAGACATTAATTCAGTCCCTTTGATTCTTTAAGCCTTTGCAGGTGCCTTCTTCTTTGACACAAACATACCAGGATTGTCTCTGATTTGAACACCAGCAGACTGCCTTCTAGCAGCAGGTTTCTCGGTAGGCTCTTTAACAGCAAAAGCAAGTTTCTTGAATTTCCTTGCTTTCTTGGGAGTTGTTGCTCCTGTAGCGAATGCAAGATAAGTCTTATATGCAGTAGATTTCCGCATATTCCTATTGGTCATCTCTACAGGAATTAATGCTCTATACACTTGGTATTCTTTAGTTTTGGAGACAAATCTCAAAGACCCCAAAATACTGTCATGCTAGACAGTGTGCATGAAAAGTTTGTTCCTCATCGAGATTGACTTATCTTTATAAATGAAGTGTTGGATGATTGCCTTTGTAAATATGGGATAGTACATTTTCTCTTGTTTCTTAGAGTCTCTGTTGTCTATCTGGAACATAAAGTCTTCCCAAAGTAGTTTAACAAAGTCAACATTTTTTTTGTAATACATCCCCTACAAAATTTGAGCTCTTGAAAGTCTGATCTTATCAAGACCTGTGGTTTTCCCAGAAAGGCATCTGTTGATGACTACAGCAAAGGTTCACCTTAGTTACAGAGTCAATATCACCTGTGTACCCAAGTTCCTTGATAAAAGAGACAATTTCTAGATCAGAAGAAGGAGGTACAACAAACTCTTGTTTTGGAAGTCTAGGACAGATCTGGAGAATGTCATGAAAGACTTCTACATCAGTTGTGCATTTCTTCTTGTCCAGTTTAAACTTGTACGAGGATGAGTTTTTTTATCTTGGTGATGGTGTGCCAGAACTGATGCATATATATTTCCGGAACTTCTGCTATGATTAGGAAAGCTGGATAGCTAGTGAGTGCAAGAGCATCCAAGACAACTTGATAAGTGGGTTCCTTTGGAGTCTTTGAGGGGATTAATTCTCATGTTGCATATGCCAATATTGACTCGATTCTCAGGTGCAACCAAGGCATTGTCAAGAGTAACTTGTTGAGCAGCAATTGGATTCATGGTTCTGCTAAGAATTTGTCCAATATAGTTTATATACAAACAGATATATATTACTAATTGATCAAACTTAATTCGCCTAGTTATAAGCTGGTATAAATAGCCCAGTTCAAAACTGGTATAAATTGCCTAGTTAAAAATAGGTATAAATTGCCTAGTTTAAATTAGGTATAAATCGCCCAGTTCAAATTAGGTATAAATTGCCCAGTTCAACATGTGTATAAATCGCCTAGTGCAATTTTACCTTAAAACACAAACTTCAATTCTAAGCTTCTTTAATCAACTAAACATGATCCTTAGCATACACAAACATCTCACGAGTCCTTTAAATAAGAATTTTCCAAAAAAATATTAGATTTTTGCTATGTTCGAGCAAAAACGAACCATTTATACCATGATTATCAAGTTATGGTGTTCTATCTTATTTTTTCACATTCTAATACTCTCATATGAAACTTATAACACATATAAACACAAACCCATGATCATTTAAACATCCTACACTATTTTCCCATAATTTTAACCCATTAATCATCAAGAACACAACCATGTGTTATCCATATCAAAAACTGCTACAAACTAGTAATCTACAACCCTTAAATATCAAAACCCCCCAATCAATTTAACAAAAACAACACTTTTAATTTTTAAGAACCCTAAATCAAGATTTAGGGTTTTCGGTCCAATTAATGGGATTCAATAAAATTCCTTGATGACGAGTGGTCTAGGGGATGAGATAAACATGTTGTAATACTAACCTTGTGGATTAAATACGTTTTTGATGGGTTCTTGAATTGTTGGCCGAGTATAGCAAAAGAGAGAAAAAAGTAAGTGTTTGTTTGTGTGTGAGGGAAAAAGAAACGGGGTGAGGGTGTATGTATTTAAAATCTTTATGGTTTTGACACAAATGCCCCCTTAAGTTTATACTCCCTTCTATTTTACTTTAATATTTTTCCTAAGGCAAGTTCTAGTTAAACTTTTGGCACAACTAGTCCCTAAAGGTTTTAACTAAACTAGTCTAAGCCTTACATTTTGCTATTAAATTCCCAAAGGCATAAACACATAACATATAAAGCTCAAATAAGTTAATAACTCCGCTTTAAATATTAATCCATTATTGTTTAAAACCTTTTTCCTTTTATCACATGATAATTTTTGAAGAGGATTATTTGACATTTTCACCCCCACAAATAATGACTCGTTTTCTAGTTAAAGAGCTGTAGTCATTGTTTGAGTGGTCAAATGCCTTGAAAAATCATTTTCTAATGAAACTTTTAGATGATTAAATTCATTTTAAAATCAACACCTTAAAAAAAATAAGATTTCTCTTATTTTGATAAATAAATTCACTGACATGTGCATTTATTGTATATTGAAAGCACGGGTTGTGTTGCAAAGTAAACACAAGGCTTTGTATGAATATAAAGTAATTCATACCCGAGAAAAATTAATTTTCTGTTGTGAGGTCAAGTTTTCTTTTTGACAAAATACTTGCCTTTAAATTGATGACCGGGTTGCTATCTGAAATAATAGCAAGCCATTTGACATGTTTTGAAAACTTTAAGAACTTCATTTACAGCCTCGTGTCTTTGTTGAATGACATTTCTAAGGTCGTAAATGTTATCAATTTTCTGAAGACATGTCATGAACAATATTTTTGTATTTTCTGATTTTATATTTTTGTATTTTGTTTTCTGGTTTTATATTTTTCTATTTTCTTTTTGAAATTTTTTTATATAATGAAAAGTCTTTTTGATTTTTTATATTTTCTTATATACATATAATAGACAGGATATACCACGAGGTACCACCATTACCCGTCTTCTTCCTCTTTCAGACTCTTTAGTGTGTCAGGAGACATGCTTTTCATACTTAGCTTTTTGACCGAGAAGTAGAATCTTTCTCGTGGCAAAGCTTTTGTGAAGATGTCTGCAAGTTGATATTCGGTTCTGACAAAGTAGAGTTCCATTACTCCATTCTCAACTTGCTCCTTAATAAAGTGGTATCTCACATCTATATGCTTGGATCTCGAGTGTTGAACATTTTTGCAGCATAAAGTGATTGCATTTTTGTTATCATAGTACAGAGGAATCTAGTTGAATTTAAGACCATAGTCTGTTAGTTGTGATCTCATCCATAAGATTCGAGCACAACACCCAGATAAAGAAATATATTCCACCTTTGTACTAAAGATAGCAGTGCTCTTTTGCTTTTCGGATGACCAGCTAACAAGTTTAAATCCTAAGAATTGTGCACTTCCAGATGTGCTTTGTCTAATATCTTGACACCTGGTGTGGTTTGCATCTGCAAATGCTGTTAGAGTAATGCAAGAATCTTTTAAATACCAAAGACCCATATAAATGGTTCCTTTCAGGTATCGAAAGATCTGCTTAACAACATGTAAGTGCTTTTCGGTAGGCTTTGCCTGAAACCGGGTGATGACATCAAATAACGTTAAATTTATACCATCATTTATCCCGAATAAATTACTCACTTTTATATAATTATTGTAAGAATCGTTACTTAATTGCTTAAAGTTGTAAATTACAATAATTACAGAGTGATTTGTGAAGACATGCTAAAAGGTGCACATTTTGGAGCTTAGACGATGATATTTGAAGATTCCTTATTTCTGCTCAATACGCCGTATCCAGAAAAGAAGATACGGCATATCAGCGCCTGGACTTCACAAGAAAATGCGCATTCTCAATTCCCAATACGGCGTATCCTACTGCCTACATACGCCGTATCCAGCTGGATAAACATTCAAAGATCCTGTGATAAATATAATTTGGTAAGGATATATCTAATTTATTATGAATGTAGCGAGCAATCGAAAGAAAACACCCCTATACACCGTATTGACCTCATTCAATACGGCGTATCCATCAATTTTCAGAGACTATAAATAGAAGACTCAAAAACGAGTTTTCAGTGTGCGAAATCATATTCTTTATACCATACATATAAAAGTGGATTTTCTAAAGAAAAGAAGAGCAGCCAAAGGTTAAGCATCAATCATGATTCCATAGAAGACACCGTGTAATTCCTATACTCTTGTAATCATTTAATTTTTGGTATCGTTCGGTAAAAGGTTTAGTTTACCTTGGTTATTTGATCACGCTTATATAATTACAATGGTTATGGGCTAATACCCTCTGGTATTAGCCATCTTAATGAAGATTTAATGTTTGGTTTGTTTTAATCTGGTTGCTTAATTTATCATTGATTGTTTAATTATGTTTATCACCTAATACTTATTTACGTGTTTGAATATGCGACCTATCATTCAACTAGGTCTAGTGATACCTAACAAGTAATCTAGATACTGGGATAGCTCTCCATATCGTGTTTTATATTACTAGACCAATAGGATCATAAATAATGTTTTATCTTTGCCTTTAAATTATGAGCTTAGTTGGACCGGCAGGTGACCCTTATGCTTCGACAAATATGTTCTTAATTAATTGGTAAAGACTTGAACAATGAACTACCAGTATATAAAATACAGTCAAACAGTAAGTGGGCAAAGTCCCTATGGGTTAGGGTTTAACAAGATCACCATTGCTTTAATCCCTAGATAGATTATAATTAAACTAAAAGGATGCTTTATGCAGATACTTTAATTGTGACAGGATTCAACGTGTCTAGGTCTTAGGATGATGTCTCGCCTAAGTCTTAAGAATGATATGTCGCTTCAAGATAAGTAATCATTGCACTAAACAAACAAACCAACATTTAATCAGATTTAATATGGCTAATATAGTTTTCTATCATTTGGCTTGTACTGCTCTTTTATCTTCTGATTGTCTTCTTGCATGTTTATTATGTTTTGAATTGATTATTGTCACCATAAAATATGTGCCAGTTTCTTAGGCTGAAAACCCCCCATTATCTTTAGAACTAGGTTTAGCATAGATTTAACAAGTAATTAGAATTAACTAGATTAATTAGATTAATTAAAATACTGATAGAATATAAGGTTAACAAGCTCGCTCTTAGTGTTCGACACCCTACTTACCACAAAACTCCACCCGATTGGGTACACTGCCCGCTAAAGTGTTGTTTTAGGATAAGTCGGCTAAATATAAATTTAAGACTTGGTAATCAATAATTTGACCCTACACGATAGCACATCAAGTTTTTTGCGCCGCTGCCGGGGAGTGAAAAAGTTTAACCTTTAATTTTATTAGTATTTCTAACTATTAGCTTAAAATAATTTAATTAGTATAATTTAATTGTATTTGTATTTAATTGCATTGTGTGTATAATTATGTGTTTAAATTCCAGCATTATTTAATTGTTTCCAAAGTACTCTATTCTGGTAAATCAACTGATACGCCGTATCCACCAGTTGGATACGACGTATCAAACCTTCTACTCAAACATCGTATTGATTGATGCAGTCTAAACAACGTATCTATTCTTCCAAACAATACGACGTATTTTGTAAACTCAATACGGCGTACTGACCTTCAACAGACCCATACGTTGTATTCAAATTAATTGAATACGACGTATCGATCATCTAATACATTAGCAGAACAAAATTTGATTTCCGTGCTTAATTTCCTGTATTCTTTTCAAAGAGCCTGTCCTACTGATTTATTATCCTCTATTTCAGGTGATGCATGACAAGGAGTTCAACTAAGGAACTAATTACACCTTTTGAAAACCCAGAAAGAGTATTTCGCTAAAAAAGGAGGCTTTTCGATACACATGGTCCTGTGGAGTCGAGTTCACCAGAGTTCGATTTATTTTCTGACATCGAAGAACATTGAGAAGAAGAAACTACATAAATTATGACGGAAACAATGGAGCAATACATGAGCAAGACCCGTGAGAATTATGGGTCAGGAGTTACTAGGCCCAAGATTAATGACAAAACTCATTTCGAATTAAAAAGGAAATTTCTCAAGGAACTTCGCGAAAATAATTTTAGTGATTCAGAACATAAAGACGCAATCAAACACATCGAAAAAGTCCTTGAGATCATTGACTTATTTCATATCCCTGAGGTGACTCAAGATCAAATAATGCTTCGAGCTTTCCCCAAGTCCTTAACTAGAGCCGCAAGTTGTTGGCTCAAGAATGAACCATCAGGTTCGATTACAAATTGGGAAACACTAAAAACAAAGTTTCTAAACAAGTACTGCCCACCTGCTCGTACTTTATAGAAAATGGAGGAAAATAACAACTTTCAGCAAGAATCAGACGAAAGCCTTTTCTGAGCCTGGGAAAGATTTAAGGAACTCTTGATGAAATGCCCTAACACTATTTGACTAATATGTAGAAAGTAATCTTGTTTTATAATGGGCTTGATGTTCCAAATAGACATATCTTTGACTCAAAAGGTGCCATTCCTACTAAGCTGCTGCTGATGCAAAAGTAGCCATCTAAGAAATGGTTGAATACTCTTAGAAATGGCACAACGGAACATCCTCAAAAACCAGAAGTACTGAAACTTCTGACAGACTAGCTGCTATACAAGCCCAACTCAACAACCTCGGGAAAGAAATTAAGAAGGTGAATGAGAAAGTATACGCTGCTCAGGTCGGATGCGAACTATGCAAACGCCCACACTACACAAAGGACTGTCCATTCAAGGAAGAACAAAAAACTCTTGAAAAGGATTACTACACATAGTTTGGAGCACCCTATCATCCTGGAGTACAATATAGAGCAGCAGGGCCAAGATTCTACCAACAAAACAACAAAAATTCTTCATACCCTAAACGAAGACAAACTTTGGAGGAATCACTGACCAAATTCATGGCTAAGTCAGCAAAGAGATACGAAGAGAACTCGAACATAATCAAGGAGATTCAAGCTTCTACCAATGTAGCTATAAGGAATCAAGGATCATCGATTAAGACCTTGGAAATTAAAATTGGTCAAATGAGCAAAGTCTTACAAGAAAGAGGAATCATAAGTCTGCCTTGCTTAACAAAACCAAACCCAAGGGACCATGTAAAATTGATCTCAACTGCTAAAGCTGATTCATCTGTGATACGCCGTATCAAATCAGGACCATGCGTCGTATCGGATACATAGTACAGTATCTTATCTTCTGAAACAATTTTGTTTCCTAATCGACTGCATGGTTACTGCTGTGATGATTAAAAGGAGGCACGTGAAGTTAAGATTCTGGAAACCTATAATCACACCTTTCCTCAAAAAGAAAAAAGACCCAAGGAGCGTTACTCTACCTTGTTTTATTTATAATGTTTGTTTTGCTAAAGACCTTGTTGACCTAGGAGCAAGTGTTAGTGTTATGCCATTCTCTACCAACTCCAACCTTGGTCTAGGTGATTTAGCTCACACTAGGTTAACTATTGAATTGGCTGACAGATGAATTAAACATCCAAGGGGTATTTCTGATAATGAGCTACTTAGAATTGGTAAATTTATTTTCCCTATAGACTTTGTTATTTAGACATACCCGAGGATGGTGATGTCCCTTTGATCCTCGGATGACCATTCTTATCTACCGCTCATGCCAAGATAGATGTTTTCAAAAGAAAAATTACTTTAAGGGTTGGGGAAGAGAAACTTGTTTTCAAAAGTGTTAAACTAGCTACCAGCATAATTAGAAGGGTCTATATGGTAAATGAAAAACATATCTTGGTTCCAAAACTAAGTTTATATGAGAGGCTATTAATGAATCATTCGACCCACTCTATGGTAAATATATTGTATTAAATGATTTGGATATGCCTCTAGAATCTAGAATGAATCAAGATGAATTTAAGCCAACCATTGATTTTGTCAATGAGCCTACATATAAAAGTTGTTACAAAATAAAATTTCTTATATGATTAGGTATAGACATGTTAATGCTAATTTCCTCCTTTCCTTTTCCATTAATATCATGACTAAACATTTTTATAATTCTATAATTAAGGACAAGGGTGATCATGAAGGGAAAAATCTAGCAGCGACTTTGACTGACATACCTATTTTCGTTGGGAATTTTTCTATTATTTCAGGCTTCTCAAACACTGACGATATCAATTTAACAAGTGGTGTTGTGCTCGGCATGCCATTTTGTAAGAAGTTTGTGTTATGCCAAAAGATTATGGAGAGATTCGCTCACGGGGACAAGTGCGAGCGAATGGATGAAGAATGAAGAAAAAAGAAGGGAAAAGTCTAACTTAAAGACTAGCTGAAAGAAAAGTACTTATCGGGAGACAACCCGACTATTTTTAATTGTTTGAATTGTAATTTTAAATTGTTTGATTAAGTTTGTCTTCCCAAACACTCAATATGGCTTATCGAACCTCTATGGATACGTCGTATCGAACCTGTCTAGACATTATCAGTCTTTAGTTTTTGTATTTATTTTTTGCAAAACTTTAAAACATTTGTTTTTACAGGATGCAATACAGCGTATCCTTGGGTTTTGGATATGGCGTATTGACTATCTGTACAGTGTGTTTATTTGTTTCCCTGCATTGTTACCATTGTAAACCGATATAGGAATTGCACTTTTGTCTTCTAAACTTTTATGCAGGACCTTGCTGTAAAGAAATTGACGATATGGTATACTCTGAAAAAGACGTGTGTTGAACTCATACAAGCATTCTGACGCCTTGTCAACACACTTATGCTAAAGAACTTAAATTGGAGAATCATCCTGAACAACATATTAGGGGATTTCCTCGTTCTAATTCTATTTCCCATTTTCTTTAATTGTTTTATCTATACAATGAGGACGTTGTATAATTTAAGTGGGGGATAGAGAATTAAAATGTCTACTTGTCCTTTCTTTTACAAATAATATGCTATATGCTTAAATTATGCCAAATTTATAAAATTTTAGCATAACTTTTGTAAAAATTACAAGATACATGACCTCGCGCACTATAACCCTTAATGCCAAATTGTGAGAATTAAGCCTTTTCTGTTTCCAAACATTTACTAAAAATTCCACAAAAGTTATGAGTGTGTCGGTGATGTAGTGGACTTTAGAACTTGGCTAGGTATATAACTCGCACTAGTACAAAAAGTGGTATTGGTCACACCAAAAATGTGTGACTATATACATATAGTCACACACGCGAAAAGTTTCGTGTGTGACAAAAGGTCGCGCGGCCGTAGGTCACCTACGGTCACGCATTCGAGTTAGTCACACATAAGAAAGCTTTAGTGTCCGTATCCACGTTTTTTGTGTGACTAAATAGGTACAATTTAGTGACCGTAAACAATGTACAACCAACAAAGCATGTTTTTTTGTATATTTAGTCACATACAATTAAACATAGAGTGGCCAAAAGTGTTAATATGTGTGACCATATGGTGTTTAAAGTGAAGAAATGTGTATTTTGTGTGACTATTGTTCATCCAATGGCCACATGAATTTGAAGTTTGTGTGACCTTTTGTAATATTTAGCCACACAAAGCATGTTTTTTTGGGTATTTAGTCAAATACAACTAAGCATAAAGCGACAAAAGGTGTTAATAAGTGTGACCGTATGATGTTTAAATTAAAGAAATGTGTATTTTGTGTGACTAATGTTCATCCAATGGCCACATGAATTTTATGTTTGTGTGGCCTTTTGTAATATTTAGTCACACAAAGAATTAAGCAAACAATGACCAAAAAGTGTTAACAAGTGTGACCATATGCATCTTTTAGTCACATTTAAGAAATCAATATATATCAAAACAAAATCAAATATATATATCAAAATAAATTCAAATACAATAAAACTGGAATGTATATAACTGAACCAATATAAAATTGTAATGTCGTATATACTAAACTTCTCAATAAACTAAGGCCTTCTGACTCCTCTTCTTATTAGCTTCCTTTTGCATGGCATCACTAGAGACGTAAACGTTTTTGCGCTTCGTTTGTACTTTAGGTGCAGTTTTGTTCTCACCAGTGATCATTTGTATGGTACTTGGTGGTGTTGCCTGCAGGAAACAAAAGCCGCGTGTATGAAACACTGAATTAAATATGAAGAATTATATATATGTAGGTTCATAGAACACATGTATGTACCTTTGGATCCAAAACAACTTGATTCTTTGGCCATGCAACAAAACCACCTACTGCATCCAAAACTGTTGTGCAACCGTTACTTCCTACATCCGGTATAAATGCTGCATCCACTAGAGATTTATCAATTGACACTTTGTAGCAATCCTTTGGGAGTGCTTTGTTATGAAGCATTATTTTCCCATCACTCTTGTATACGGTACCCTCAGCAATAATAGTTGTTTTCTTTAAGTGCCACAGTCTGCACTTTATTGCCTAAAAAAATGATTTGTTGCATGTATGTATCAGAAATTAATTAAACAAAAGAATATATGAACATGTTGAAATACATACTTGTGGTAGTACCGACACATTTTCTTTGGATTGGGAATCTTGACTTGAAGAATCCTTTCGGATTGATCTAGTCGTATACTTAGCTCCCACAGATTTAACAGTTTCCTGTATGCATATAAAACACGGTAAATATATAAGACATGTATGTAGAATTCAAAAATCACAGGGGGGTGTTTTATTAATTACTTACCCTTTTTTGCATTTCCTTCCGAATGCTCGCATCATTCTGATCACATCCAACAACAGTTGTTCCGCCCTCCTCATCAGCACTGCTATTTATTGGATGAATTTCCACCGGAGACACCTGCAATATAAATTAAGAAATGTGTTGGGATTAAAAGGATTCTTAGTACTGCTGATGATACTGCTGCTGGTTATGGTTAAGACTGCTGGTTGAAGACTGAAGAAAATATACCAAGTCATTAGTGCTGCTAGTACAAATGTTAGTACTGCTAGTGTTAGTTGCAAATGTTAGTATATTAATGTTGCTCTGAGTTAAGACTATTAGATATAAGCTAGTACTGTTGTGTTATTACTGCTTCTTAGATATGCATGAATTATATTAGGAAAAGATTAGAATTGGATGGAAACTTATTGTAAGCCCATTAGGTCTCCTTGGTGTATAAAAGGAGGTCCTAGGGTATTAGGTCAGATGTACCTGCTATGTAATCAACCATATCTTTTTTCCTCTCTACTTTCTCTCTCTAGTTTCTCTCTCTAAAATTCTCTCATTCTTCTATCTCTTTTCTTATGGTTTCTTATCATTGATTAATACCTATTTGTATGGAAGTGAAATGATATTATAAGGTACCGACAATATGTAGGTTCATAGAACACATGTATGTACCTTTGGATCCAAAACAACTTGATTCTTTGGCCATGCAACAAAACCACCTACTGCATCCAAAACTGTTGTGCAACCGTTACTTCCTACATCCGGTATAAATGCTGCATCAACTAGAGATTTATCAATTGACACTTTGTAGCAATCCTTTGGGAGTGCTTTGTTATGAAGCATTATTTTCCCATCACTCTTGTATATGGTACCCTCAGCAATAATAGTTGTTTTCTTTAAGTGCCACAGTCTGCACTTTATTGCCTAAAAAATGATTTGTTGCATGTATGTATCAGAAATTAATTAAACAAAAGAATATATGAACATGTTGAAATACATACTTGTGGTAGTACCGACACATTTTCTTTGGATTGGGAATCTTGACTTGAAGAATCCTTTCGGATTGATCTAGTCGTATACTTAGCTCCCACAGATTTAACAGTTTCCTGTATGCATATAAAACACGGTAAATATATAAGACATGTATGTAGAATTCAAAAATCACAGGGGGTGTTTTATTAATTACTTACCCTTTTTTGCATTTCCTTCCGAATGCAGAAAAGTCAAACCCGCAGCCAAGTCCAGTCACAGTGGTCAAACAAAGTCAAACACAAAAGGACAAAACCTCAAAAGTTACAAATATGGTCCCTTAAACCCTAAATGGGCCATAAGCCCAAAATCCTAGCCCATTTCTCTTTTATAAAACCACAAGGGCTGTTTTTGCCATTTCTTAAAAAGGTTTTACACTTAAAATGTTATAAACCAAAGACAAAGACTGAAAGTGTCATATGCCCAAAGTTCAAACCGTTATTAACCTTTTCAGTTATAAAAAAAGGGCGGGAAGAGCTTTTTACTGTTTATCGTCTTCCACATTTAACCAAGGGTCAAAAATCAAAGGGCAAATCACAATTAAAGGGCGCGGAAGTCAATTCAAGTGATTAACAACATGATGGCAAGGTTAGAAAAGTAATCTCAAGGCCTCACTCACACTCAAGTCATACGTCATCTATGGTGGAAGCACAAAGAAAGGTGGGATTTGTACTGTTTTCTCTCAGTAAACAAACACAAGTGAGTCTCAAACGGATTGCCAGCTTGGCAATTCGTGTGAGCTCACAAGTGATCCAACGGATATAATCAAGCCTCCAATGATTGGTGAAATGAAGGGTGGTGATTAGACAAGCTTCTAACAGAATTAAGAGCCTAGAAGGTTCGTTTTGCCCAGCTGTAACAGCCTCATCTCACACATCGCATTGGGACCTTCTTTCTTTTTTCATAAGTTTTCTTTAGCTTTAGCTTATAAAACCTTTTAAATTTCCATTCCATTTTTAGTTAAAGTGTACTCTTAAATTCATAGTGTGAATCATTTCTATTAATAAAATTCTCTTTGTTATTACACAATCACTTTACTTTTGGGTCATACAGCTCTAAATAAGCCAAAATGTTAAGCAACATTCATAAGCTCATATGGAGCTCTCACAAAGTCTTAAGCTTGTGATTGCGCTGAAAAAACCTTTAATCCTACTTAAACTTGAAATCAGTCTAAGTACCTAAACTTATATTTTTAAGCCTATGGAAGGAGAGCCAAAAAGGGAAGGGCTCTCAAGGACCATTACTGGCTTATTGCTAATAAGCCAGAGCTGTTGAATAAGCTCTCAAGAGCATTTTAAGCCTTGTTAAGCTAGGCTCCTGTTAATTCTCTTTATTAATTCATAGTCCATTTCATTTCTAGTTTTAACTTTGCTAAGTGTTTAAGTAGCTTCTTAGAAATTGTGCTTATTTGCTTATAACAAGTTGCTTATTTGTGCCTATTCCCTCTCATTATGCTTATTACTCATTAATTCAACATTGTTTTTTAGCTAGTTAGTTTATAAATCTTAGTTTTCCTTCCTTTTAATCATAAACTCATAAAAAACCAAAAAAGTAGAGAAATATTTTAAATTCTTAGATTTAGCTCAGTTTTAGTTGATTGTTGTGTTTTTATGCTTATTATAAGCGTTATAATATCTGGTTATTAAGTTTTGATCCTTAGAATTCCAATTAGCAGCTTAAAAAAACTGCCATTATTTAAAGGAATGTTTAGTTTAAAACTAGTTTTGATGACCTGTTATAAGTACAAAAATGATTGAGAAATTAAATTTGAGTTAGATTAGGTTATCAATTTTAATCAATAGGGAAAGAGATTTTGAAGTTTAGTTTTTCAAAAAATGAATAAGTTTTTTTTTTTTTTAAAAAAAGGGCTTATTGAGTATGCGATGTTGCACCATGAGAGGTTGTTATTTAAGTTTATATGAATTGGAGAATTGTAAGCCGAAGCATCAAAAGCTTGGCATTATGTTTTTTGAGTTGTAACACCACTCAATTTGAGTGTCTAAGTGCAGGCAATCAATTTAGGATACCTGCACTTGTGTTTTCCTCTTGGTCAATTGCACCAGCAGTATTAACAAGAGTTAATACTGTTGGTATCTTTGAGCTAAGTTAAAGCTAAAAAGTAGAAATTAAAGCTTCTATAAATTAGTGCACAAGTAGAAATTATGCCTATACTCACATCTGTTTTAGCTTATTTTAAAATAGTTAGCTTATTTGTTTATCTGTTTTAAGCTGTCTAAGTAGGTTATTGTCTTTTCATAAACATTTTCAAAAACCAAAAAAAAATAGAATAGATAGTCTTTTCAATTGGTTTTTTTATTAAGCTCTTCATTTTCAAAATAGGTTTCAAAAGCAGTTTTAGGAAGCTTATTGGTTATAGTTTAAGGGGGAATTAAGCTTATAGTCATAAGATTCCATCTTTGAGCTTAATTTAAGCTCAAAAAGAGTCCCTAAGGGACGTTTGGGTTCTCAGTTTCAACACAAGTGCTTATTTCATATGTGACTTATAGCTTATTGTTTTTTGCCTTAAATTTTTAGTTTGAGATTAGCTTATTTAGATTAAGAATAAGTAAGTTTCAGGTTTTAACAAGTTTAGGTTTAAAGCTAATAGATAGCTATTTTGTTTTCAAAAATTTGAAGAAAAGCCAAAAATAGTAGTTTAAGTCTAGTTTAGCTTATTACTTGTTTCTTCAGTTTATCCTTGATTGAGTAGTGCTTATTAGGGTAGTTTAAAGTAAACTTTAGCTTATTTAGGTTAGCTTTTAGCTTATTCGTAGTTTTAAGCTTATTTAGTTTTTTTTTAAAAAGCCAAAAAAAATTAGTCTAATTGTTGTTGTCTCTTTCTAAAGGCTTATTTTCCCCACTTTATATTAATTGCTATAAAATATGGTTGCTTTTATTAAAGTTGCTTATTTATAGCTTATTAACAACTTTGCTTTTAAATTTTTTGCCAAAAAGCAAAAAGGGAAAGTCGGGGAAGTGGGGGTGAGCCTAGACTCGAACCTCCGACCTCAACCCCTTATAACACCACACTTACCAGCTGCCCTTGGGACTTTTTCGATAATACCTTGCACAATTAAATTTATAACCCTTTTTTCATCCCAATTTTCTATAAGCACTTCGAGTGCTTATACCAATTTTCCCGGCTTATTCTTTCAAGCTTATTGTGAGCTTATAATTTTCTTAGGACCTTTATAGTATTACCGACTTTTAGTAATTTTCTTCTAGAATTAAAATTTCGATTTTATTATTTTTTAGTCATATAATTTAGTTTAAACCTTAAAAAGTCATAAAAAATACAAAATACTCAAAAAAAATATAAATTCGGGGGGTGGGGTTTTACAAAATTTTATTTTAGTATAAAGTTTCTAGAAAAATTAGTTTTACATTCGTAGGGTCATTTTTACAAAAAATTAGTTTTTAAAGAACGGGATTCGTTCCCGTTCTCGTTTTTGAGTTTCCCGTTTCGTTTTAGGTCTAGTTTTTTTTGTCCTTACTTTTTAGTCATAAAAAACTTATAAAAACCAAAAAAATTAGTTTAGGGTTAAAATTCGTAAATTTAGGTTTTTGGCCCGCATTGCTTAGTCATTTTCGTAATTAATAGCCTTTAGTTGATAATTTTAGTTGTTTAAAGTTGTAGTTTTAGTTAATCACTCTAAAAACCAATTCAATCTTGTTTGAACCACTTTCAAAAACACAAGGTTTCAATTTCACTAGTCGTTGGGGAAACGACCCGGGTGATCATACTTACCCGGTTTAATATACGTATTTTATATTATATAATATATATATTTTTGAGAGTGAATTTTATCAAGGGTAACTTGGTAATTTTCTTAATTTCTCTTAAGGTTATATTATATATATATATTTTAGGTATATAAAACTACGAATCAGTTTTTGGCGCCGTTGCCGGGGACTAGTGTTTACGATTCCTACGTTTTGTGTTTGTTGATTTGGTTTGAAGATCCTTTCGACTTAGAAAGTTTCATTTTTGTTTTATAATTCAAAAATCCAAAAAAAAATCATAAAATATAAAAAGTAAAAAAATATTTTCCTTTTCTTTTTAGTATAAGTAAAAGATAAAAAAAATAGAAAAAATCAAAAATATAAAAAAAATCTTCCTTTTTAATTAAAGAAATAAAAATCACCAATTGGTAAAAATACCAAAATATAACATTCTCAACGGAGGTGTTATCATAATAATTTCCGGTGAACTGTGTTGTGGATTCCCAAATCGAACAAAAGCTTTTCAACACTTGCCATTTTGTGCCTCACGAAGTACCGGCTCACCTTGAAAAGCAATTTTCGAGAAGGCTCCTGAAGTAGTTTGATTAATTGGTTTAAGAGTGCCTTTTCCGGTAACCTTAAAATTCATTGCTAAAAAAGAAATTTTAGTGTAAGAAGTTTTGCTTTTTAATTTTTATTTTTTTCTTTTTATGCGCACTGGTCGGTTCCAATCTCGTAGACGTCGTCAACAACAAACTCTTCCTGTTGTTGAAAATTTTGATTTAGAAGAACCAATTGTCGATCAAAACATTGTTCCAATGGCCGACAATCGAACAATGGCCCAAATGTTACAAGCACCCATCGAGGGGTATGAAGATGCTATAGTTGTTCCACCGATCAATGCTAATAATTTTGAGCTTAAGCAACCTTTAATCAATCTTGTGCAATAGTAAATAATTTACACGGTAACAAGATCCCACAATCTCTCGATTTTTTAAACAAGGTCTCTTCCACAACGTTTAGGACATCCCAATGTTCCGAACACTTTGGCGATAAAGCGTTGCTTTTTTTTCCTTTTTATCTAGACGGTGAAGCCCGAGATTGGTTAGACAAGGAACCTCCTAGATCAATTCTCACATGGGACGACCATGTTTCAAAATTCATAAACCAATTCTTTCCACCATCAAAAACAACATACCTCCGAAACAAAATCACCAATTTTTTCCAAGAACCAAACGAAACCTTCAACGAAGCAAGGAACGTTTTTAAAGGACATTTCTTCGATCAATGTCCTCACTATGGCTTTTCGGGAACTCTACATCCAACTCGATACTTTTTACTATCTTTTAATTCAAATGAATCAAGATGCCTTAGATTCCGCCGCAGTGCATTTCTTAGACAAAATTACCTCAGAAGGTTTTAGCGAAATTGAAAGCAGTCAAAATTCGTTACTACCAAGAAGTCCGGCAGTGAATTCAAGAGTGAGGTACGGATGCTTCCTCTTTCTAATTCTTCACCTTCCTAATAATTCTTTCGATATGCAACAAATCCCGCTGCTCTAGAGGATAAGACGACCATCGAAGATGAACAAGATGCTTAATGAAATGATAGCTTTAGTTGTTTACTACTCCTCACCCGTCAAGAAGCAGTTGAGGGAGTTTTTGTTGTCGCATTGGTGGTTCAAACCATAATTTAAACCCAATGTCCCGTTAACTCGAGTGGAAACGATTTTCCCCCCCCCTCCCTTATTCAGAGACAAAAATATCCCAACAATTTCACAAACCCCGCCCAGCTGTTGGAATTTCTCTCCCAAAGAAACCAAACCTTCCCAATTTGGCAAGTCAAATGAGTACCACCGCCCGACGGTTTTCCAATCAACCGAAAATGTCCAAAACAACCAAAACCGTAACAAGGAACCAATTCCTAATTTCAAAAACCAAAACCAGGGTGTGCCGCACGGGAAATTTTAGAAACCAAAAACACCCCTGTAACCCGTAACAATCCAATCAAGGAGCCGTTTATCCCAAAGCCCCCAGCCAATACTCGAACCTGGCCAACAAAAGTCAACGCTTCATGGTTCTAAGAGCAAAGCGATGTACAGCCACCTCCACGCGATTAATCACACCACAAACTCCAGACGGGAGTATCTAGAAAACAGGTATTTTGAAGAGTTATTGCTACAAGCAAAAGCTAGATCGAACTATGAATAACAGCAAATGAAGTTGTGATAATTTTCAAAGAAACCAAAATGATGTTTCAAAGAGTTAAGTGATTCTCAAAAGAAACAAGATATTTTCACGATGCTTAGTTTACATGCAATCTATCACAACCAACCAAACCTTCAAGTTCAAGTTCTTTACCAACAATACCTTCCAAATCCTAGGTACAAGCCAAGGCAATTACAACTCGTAGTGGCCTCAATACGATGGAGACATCCATTTCCACCACCGCCGGTGTGGAAAAGGAAATTGAGGTGACAAAGATACGGAGCTACCCCGAGCACCGAAGAACATCCAACCTCCTCCATTGGTCCATGAACCAACCAAAGACAAAGAACCCCAGTCGAAGAACCTTCTTTCCGTTGAAACCCAGACAAGCCAAACCAAATTTGCCATAACCCTCGAGACCAAACAAACTAAATAGTTGTGAAAAGGATGATATCTAGTAGCATTCAAAGTTTATGTGAAACGCTTTTGTAAATCTTCACTTGAGCTAAGTTTCCCGGATGCTCTCATTCCTATGCCAAAGTTTGCTCCAATGTTCAAAAGATGTTATAAACAAACAAAGACAAGTTGATCGAATTGACCAAAATGCCGTTGAATGAAAATTGTAGTGCGTTGTCCCCTTAAAAAGCGTCTAGAAAACTAGGGTGACCCCGATCATTTCCTCATTCATGTGAATTTTTTCAGAGTTCGAGTAGTTTACTTAGGCCCTTGGCCGATTTAGGTGCTAGTATCAATCTCCATGCCTTAATCCATTTGGAAAAAGCTTCTCAGACTCTCAGCCTAACCGAAACAAAAATGGTTTCAGAATTAGCCGACCGTTAACTTCCAAACCAACCGGTGTCAAGAGAAATTGTTTTTTGTCAAAGATAGGGAAATTTTACTTCCCGCCGACTTTGTTGTGCTTGATTTTAATAGCCGATTCCGTCGAGTACCATTGATACGTGGGCGACCCTTTCTTAGGGACGGCTCATGCTTTAATCGATGTTTACGAAGGAAGATATTACTCTTAGGAAAGATGATCAATCCGTTAACCCTTAATGTGTGGATGCCACCTTTCCATTTCATATCACTACCCTCGAATCATTGAAGAAAGGTTGATCCTTATCGATGTCACTTGTGAAGAGTACTCACTAGAAGTACTTGGATTTTCCCGATTCCGTTGCTTACAACAATCCTTCCTTCCGCACTTCGCTCCGAGTGTTTCTACTTTTTCATCTCCAACCCTCACATCCGTTTTGATGAAAGCGGATTTCTAACTCTTTGAAAAGCCGATGCTTTTCATAGCAATCGATAATGAACCAGCTTCACCAGTTGTCAATGCTAACATACTACGATCCCTCCCGAGGGTGACATTCTCATCGTTGATCACGTCTCAACAGTGATCCATACCTATCACCAACCAAGAATTACACCCGCAGAATTTAAAAGGATCTTAAAGTTGTTTGAACCCATAAAAGTCTTCACTTGACTCCGAAAGATGAAATTCCCGAAGTCCGAGCTTAAAGAGTTACCCTCCGCAATCTAGAATATGCGTTCTTAGAGGAAAAATAACAAACTTCCATTATAATTTCAAAAGATGTATGCCAGATGAAAAGACCTCACTCATTAAACTTCCTGAAAAACCACCGAAAACCAGTAATTGCTTTGAAACTTTCGATATTCCGAGGCAAGATCCAGAATTTTGCTCACAACAAAATCCTTTTTTGAAGATGATACCAAACTTCAGTCCAACATCAAAGGAGGTTTAACCCTAAAATCCACGACGTCATCAAGAAAGAAGTAGAAAAACTTCTTGACGCGGGATTGATTTATCCCGATCTCAGTATATCCAATGGGTTAGTTTTCCAGTCCATTGTGTTGCCTAAAAAAAACAAAGAGGTATGACCGTTGTCACAAACGAAGAAAATGAGCTGGTGCCTACAAGATTAGTCACGGGATGGAGAGTTTGTATCGATTATCGAAAGTTAAACGAAGCAACTTGTAAAGACCATTTTCCGTTACCATTCATGGACCAGATGTTAGAGAGATTAGCCGGCAACGAATTTTATTGTTTCTTAGATGGTTTTTCAGGGTATTTTCAAATCCCAATTGATCCTAAAGATCAAGAAAAAACTACTTTCGCATGCCCATACGGAACTTTCGCCGGACGGCCGTCGGATGCCATTCTTCTGCTTCGGTTTTTGTGCAAGGCACGCCGTAAAAAACTGTTCCAGCTTGCTGATGGCCCATTTTTTTTTTCAACGACATGATAGAAAAAACAATGGAAGTCTTTATGGACGATTTTTCAGTTTTTGGAGATTCTTTTTTCCTCATGTCTTCTAATTTCGGATAAAATGCTCAAAAGGTGGAAGACACAAATTAGCACTAAATTGGGGGAAAAGAGCCATTTCATGGTTAAAGAAGCATTGTATTTTAGGACATAAGATCTCTAAAAAAGAATTAAGTCGATAAGGCCAAAATTGATGTAATTTTCTAAGCTTTCCTCATTCCAACGACCGTCAAAGGATTCGAAGTTATTCTCAGCATGCTGGATTCTATCGAAGATTTAATCAAGAGACTTTTCCAAAAGTCTCCTCGACCCATGACCCATCTCTTAAGAAGAACACTCCTTTCATTTTTTTAGAAAGAATGCATACTATCCTTTCAAACATTGAAAAAGAAGTTGAGCCGAAAGCTCCTATTCCCTCATTGCTCAAATATGGGACCAACCTTTTGAAATCTCCTGGTGCGATGCAAGTGATTATGCAATAGGTGCGTCCCTAGGGCAAAGGATTGAGAAGCATTTCCGACCAATTCATTACGCTAGCAAGACGATGACTGAAGCAGAAACGAATTACACAACAACGGAAAAGAGAATGCTTGCCTTAGTTTTATTTTGCTTTTCGAGAAGTTTTCGATCATATCTAAAGCATGAACAAAAGTGTTGTTTACCACGAGCCACTTGTTTCCGCTTTTAAATACTTTTCAAAAGAAAGGACGCCAAAGCAAGATTGCCTTCGAGGGGTCGTACTTCTTCAAGGCATTGGATATTAAAGGTTATCCGATACTAAAGGGAGCAGAAAACTATGCCAGCAGATCACCTCTCCTCGTCTTGAAAACCCTTAACGACAATACTTTTGATCCAGAAAGAAGATTACCGAGACTTTTCCTTTAGAGAATTTAAGGGTGTTAACTTCCAAAGACCAAAGTACCAGCCCCCCCGTGGTTCGCCCCGACTTTGGCTAACCTACACACGCGGGGAAATTCATTCAAAAAAGGAATGTCGGCTCAAGAGAAAAACAAGTTTCTTTAAGATGAAAACATTACTTTTTGGGATGAGACCCTTTTCTTTTCAAGACTTGTGCGGATCAAAATAATCCGAAGTGTGTAGAATGGCAAAGAAGCTCACAAAATTCTCGAAGCTTGTTCATAGTGGACGCCACCGGCGGACACTAGGGAGCCAACTTTACCGCCAAGAAGGTTTTTGATGCCGGATTATTTTGGGGCCTACCATTTATAAGGATGCCGAACGAATTTTGTCAAATCTTGAGAAGCTTGTCAAACTTTTGGCCTACAATTTATAAAGATGCCTACGAATTGATCAAATCTTGTGATGCATGTCAAAGACAAGGCAAAATCTCTCAACGTGATGAGATGCCTCAGAATGCAATACAAGTTTGTGAAATTTTCAATGTTTGGGGTATCGATTTTATGGGACCGTTCCCGTCGTCTAGAGGAAACAAATATATTCTAGTAGCCGTCGATTACCTTTCCAAATGGGTTGAAGCGAAAGCGCTCCCCACCAATGATCCTAGAGTAGTTGTTAAGTTCTTAAAATCCCTTTTCTCCCGATTCGGTGCTCTGAGAGCAATCATAAGTGATCGTGGGACCCATTTTTGTAACGATAAGTTTGCAAGAGTCATGTCAAAATATGGTGTCACCTATCGTCTTTCGACTCCTTACCACCCTCAAACGAGTGGTCAAGTTGAAGTCACGAATCGAGGTCTCAAAAGAATTTTAGAGAGGACGGTAGGAGAAAACCATGCCTCATGGTCCGACAAACTAGATGATGCATTATGGACTTTTAGAACCCCTTACAAGACTCCGATTGGATGCACTCCGTACAAGTTAGTCTATGGAAAAGCATGTCACTTACCAGTTGAGTTAGAACATAAGGAATATTGGGCTCTTAAGCATGCCAACTTCGATCTCAAGACCGCGGGCGATCATCGAAAGCTCCAACTCAATGAACTTAGCGAGCTTCGTGATCAAGCTTACGAGAATTCGCTAATCTACAAGGAGAAGACAAAGAAACTACACGATTCCAAGATAAAGAACCGAATCTTCAATGTTGGTGATCAAGTCTTGCTTTTCAACTCCCGATTAAAGATTTTCTCCGGAAAGCTCAAGTCCCGATGGTCCGGACCTTTCACAATCACCGAAGTTTATCCTTATGGCACTGCCAAGTTGTCTCATGCCGATGGTTCTAATTTCAAAGTCAACTGCCACCGTTTGAAGCACTACTATGGAGGGGATACACCACCATTGGTTATCCCGGACCTCCAGACTTTCCCTAAGGACAACTAAATTCAGGGATCGAGTCGAGCTTGCGACTCGGTGATCAAAAACAAGCCGCTTCGTGGGAGTTCACCCCATGCTTATCCTTTCTATTTTCTTTCTATTTTCTATTATCCAATGTGTTGTGTTGAGAGAGGCTTGTACTCTCTCCGATTTCTCGATGTTTGTTGCTTGTTTGTTGTGATTTTTGCAGGATTCTCCCAACAAATTCAATGAAGCCTCTCGTGTCCGGTTGATTTGTCCCGTTCTACTCGAGCTTCTCATCCTTTGTGTGAAATTAGTTTGGGGAGATCCATATCCTTTCATCATTATCGATTAACGTTTATCTTTGCATACCTCATAAACGGCTTAGATTTTCGTAGAGACCCGACTTTAAACATTGAGGACAATGTTTTGTTTTAGTTTGGGGAAGGGAATCTATCGATTTGATGTTGCTTGCTTATTGTTTTGTTCTCACGTACCCGTTTTCCCACAAAAATAGCAAAAATTTTAAATTTTAAGTTCTTAGTTGTCATATATAAAAAAAAGAAAGGAAATATACGTACCCCGTTTTCCCACAAAAATAGCAAAAATTTTAAATTTTTCAGTCTTCTTTTTCAGTTAAATATTAAAAAAAAATGTTAAGACACGAATGTAGGTTTTCCGTTGGTAAGAATAAGAAGTAATTTTTGACCCGATCGTACGTGTTGAGTTCTAGCTTTCTCCCTTAACAATTAATGATGATAGTTTGTGCTAGTCTCACGTAGACTTTAAACATGCTAGACTTGAATCGTTAGTAAATGAAGACTTGTGCTAATCTCAAGTAGATTTTAAATATGCCAAGTTGGATTTTATATAGGCTAAGCATTTGCAGAATTTCTTTTGTGAAGAATAAGAAATGATAGTGTTATTTATAAGTCATGATGTTAAACGTAGAATAGTTGGTTTTCTTTCAAGCTCATAAGTATTAATTGTGGTTTTTTCTCCTATTAGCTTGTTTCACCTTTATATATAAATGTTTAATAAATAGAGTTGTACGGTTTTTTGGTTAATAATTAGTTAATAGAAGTTTTCTTTAGTTCCTTTGTAATTAGGATGAGTACACATCAGGAATACTTAATTTGGCATACTATATGTATCACATTAGCAAATATTTTGCTTTTTCCTTAAAGAGCCTTAGGGTATATGGATAAGTAGAATTCAATAATAAATCCGAGACTGATAAAAGTTTGTTGTATCTTGCCGGCTCACAACCGATGTTACAGCCTTCTAAAAGGGCAAGGAATTTACCGAAGTCGAAATATGATTGCTACATCTTGTCGGAGGCGTGGCCGATGTTGTAGCCTTCTAAAGGACTAAGGTTTAATAATGTTGCTTAATTTTTGTCTTACTTTGTGCCTTAAAGATTACGCTTTATTTTTAGAATTAATAAGTATCGAAACAAAAATCTTAAAGAGCCTTCGGGTATATGACTTAAGTAAAAATCCTGAGATACAAAAGTAGGATTTGCAAATTTGGTTGCCTCGATGTGACTTTATCTTGATAACATTTGATCTTTGAAAAGGGCTAGGAGCTAATTATTGCATTCTTAAACCGTTACGCTTTATTTTTAGATTAAATATGTATGAAAACAAAATTCTTAAAGAGCCTTCGGTATATGATTAGTAAAATCATGGAGATACAATGTAGGGATTTGCAGGAGAAAAAGTAAGTACACAATTAGTATTTATGAGTAGTGTTAGTGTCATGACTTGTAATTAGCAGTGATCTTGTTTTTAAGCTTAGCATGGGAAAAGTGAAAAATCGGGGATGATGAAGTTATCTTTTAGACACTTAATTATGCTTTTTATTCTATGATCCTAAATGTTACCAATGAGGTAATGAGAACAATACATTATGTCATCACAATTAAGTTGTAGTTAGGAAATTAATTATCAAGAAAAATCATAAAAAGAGAAAAATCTTAGAAAATGGGAAATCGGGTGTTTTATAACTTGTGATCTCTTAATTTTTTCAAAAAAAAATCTTTGCTACTTTTCAAAGGTTTAGTTTAGGGAATTTTTGAGGTATTTGGTTATAAGGCATGTGATATTGCGTGAGGACACACAATCGTTTAGTTTGGGGAATTTTGATAAGTGTAGAATACACATATCCATTTGTACCTAAAATAACCCAATTAAACCCAAAACAGACCAAAAATGGCAAAAATATGCTTGTATTTGTGTTTTGTGTGTGCAGGTACGGATAAGTCAAAAATCACAAGAAAACAGTCAAAAACGAGCAAGCACGGACACGAGAACGGAAGAGTGAACAAAAGCCGGAAGCAAAGCCAGGAAAAGTCAAATCCTCAGTCTACTCTAAGTCAATCATGGTCAATAAAAGTCAACAAAGTCCAAAAATAACCCTCACCTCTTATTGGGCCTTAAAAACCTAAATGGGCCCAATAACCCCATACCCGGATCCTAAAGCCCAAAACAAAGCCCACTTCCCTTTAATATAAACCACAAGGGCCAAACTTGAAATTTTTGAAAGTCATTTATAACTAAAAAAAGGAAAAGCAAAGAGAGGGACTAGTATTGTCAACATGGCAAAGATTCAACTGAATCTTACCCCGTTTCAGTTATAAAAAATGGCGCGAAGGCCATTTACTATTCATCGTCATCAACAAAATTACCTTAGGGTTAAATCAAGGGGGTTTTGGAAATTGATGGGCAAGGAAGTCAATTCAAGAGCTCTCAAGTACAATGGCAGGGTCAAATGGGTCAAATTAAGAGTTTTCATTAGCTCTTAAGCCAAGAGGCCACGTCAGTAATGGAGAAAGCACAATGGAATGTGGGTTTTTGTGCTAAAACACTCATAAAAGAAGCAAAATGCATCCAAAAGAGAATGACACGCTGGCAATCTTCAGGTGTCCACACAATGATCAAACGGCCACAATTGAAGCCCAATGATTAGAAGAAATGATTGGCTAGGATTGAAAGATTGGAGAGCAAGGCAAGAGGCTAGAAGGTTCATGGCTCAGCTATAAATAGCACTCTCACTTCACACACACAACATCTTTTTTTTCTACCTAGTTTTTTTTATAAGTAGTTTTTAATTTAGTTGTAGCTTAAAATTTTAATTCCTAGCTTAATGTCGTTTTAATATTGTAATTTTCCTTTTAAAAGTATTGTAAGCAAGTTTCCTTTTAATGAAATTCAGTTTTACTTAATCTCTCCAAATTTCTTTTTCATAAGCCCTCTTAATAAGCCAAATTGTCTCAATAAGCTAATAAGCTCATTTTAAGCTCTTTCAGTCTATAAGCTGAAATAGAGCTTATTTTAAGTCAGTATTACTCTTACCTAAATCATTAAAACAGTTAATTGATCATGGAATTCATTGGGATTGAGCTTTTGGAAGGGGATCTTAACTTGGAAGAGATCCCAAGGACTTATACCCTAGCTTATTAATAAGCTAGGGAGCTTGTAGCTGCTTTTTATTAAGTCCTCTTGTTTAGCTAGAGGAGAGAGTAAGTTCCATTTTCTTAATTCCTTATTCATTTTTCAATTATAGCTTAATTTTACTTATATGCTTGCTTATTGCTTAACTGCTTATTCAGTTTGCTTATTAGTACTTATTTGTGTTTAGCTTAGCTTAATAATCTTAGTTATTAATCTGTTTTTGCTTTTGATAGTTTAGATCTTTGTTTTTTATAAATTTGTCATAAAACTTATAAAAAGTAAAAACTATTAGAATGGATTCTTAGATCTTGCATTGTAGCTTAATTCAGTAGTATAATTTTGCTTAAATTAGTTGTTAAAAGCCCCTAGTTATCTGGTTTCATAGCCTTGTTAATTAGTTTTGAAATTTAAAGCTTTTCTAAAATTCTGTCTTAGTCTTAAAGGGGTGTTTGGTTTAGTGTACTTTGACCTCAAAAAGTCAAAGAGAGTTGTGTTATTTACTTGAGTCAGTTTCATTTTCATTTTAAACTAATAGAAAATCAGTTTTTAAGAGTTAGGTTTCAAAATTTCAAAAGATATGGCTTATTATCTTTGTTCTAGCACCAGGGGAAATTTTCTCTAAATTTCACTTGTGAAATTTTGATCTAAGCCCTCCAAGGCTTAGATCTTGCTTGCATTGTGTTTATACACTCTATTGGAGTGTGTTTAAGTGCAGGTTTACCCTTTTGGTAACCTGCACTCTTGGTTTGCACTTGTGCAAAGTGTAGCAGTACTAACTTTAAGTTAGTACTGCTGTCACTTTTAGCTAAGCCCTTAGTTAAGTAAAAGTAGGATTTAGGCTTTTAGATTCAAGTAGGATTAAGTTTAGGTAAAGCTTAATATAGATTAAGTCTTAAATTTCATTTTCTAGCTTATTTACCTAGTTAAATTTAGCTGTCAAAGTTAAGCTTAAAATCCAAAAACACCAAAAACAATAGGTTAAATACTTAGTTTCTTAAAAACTTAATTCTAGCTTAAGATAGTAGTTTTTATGGCTTAAATAGAGAGATTATAAGTAGCTTTACTAGTTTGTAGAAGCTTAAAGTTTAGTTTTGTCTTTTGAGCTTAATAGCTTATTAAGAATTTGTGCTTAATACCCTATTTACTGAGTTAGCTAGTTTCATGCTTAATTTTAGTAGCTTAAAAGTACCTCTAGCTTAGATTTCTTTGCATTTATAGATTAAGCTCATCATAAGCTGCCTAGAACACTTTTTGCTTTTCCATTTGAGCTTAATTTGAGTAGTTTATAGCTTATTTAGTTAAACCAAGGCCAAAAGGCCACTTACTGTGACAGCAGCTTATATAAGCTATTTTAGAGCTTATAAGTTAGTTTTAGCTTATGTTTCCTTTGTTAAAGTAGCTTATTTTAGTGTCTTCTATAAGTCCTAGTATTTAGTTTTTCTTAAAAGTCAAAAAAAATAAAAAAGTGCAAAAAAGGGGTTGCCCATACTCGAACCCACGACCTCCCACACACAACACTTAAGCCTTAACCAGTTTGCTACATTAACTCATCCATCCATAGTTTACACAATGAAATACTAGTACACGTTTTCATTTCCTTTTTATAAGAAAGCCGTAGCTTATTAAGCTCATTTGAGAGCTTATTCGTTTAGCTTTTTGGTCTTTCTTATTTTTCTTGCATTCTTGTTAGTGTTTAAGTCTTAACATGAATTTTTCAGATTTTTCTAGCTTTTATTTTATTTTTAATCAATTTTCGAAAGATAAAATCTTAAAAAATCAATAAAAAATAGAAAAAAGTTTTATAAAAATACAAAAAAAAAATTTAGTTTTATAAAAAATAGCTTAAGGTTTACATTCAGAAAAATCATTTTCACCACTTTTAGATTTTAAATTTCATTTTTGAGCTTTAATTTTTAATTTTAAAAATAGAATTTTAATTTTAAAAATAGTTAAAAATAATTTTCTGAGTTTTTATGATATTTTAGACTTTTCTAAGCTTAAAAATCATTTTTCCAAATTTTTAGTACTTAATTTGCTATTTTCTAGGATTTAATTAGATTAATATAGTTTTTAATTCATAATAAATTCAAAAATAATCAAAAAAAAATGTTTTTCTTTTTCCTAAAATTTTCTTTTGTCTTATCTTAGGTTTAGAATTTTAGTTTACATTTTTAGGGTTTAATTTTAGTTTTCTTGCTTAATTGTCGCGTTTTACTTGTTTCCCGTAATTTGTTAAGTGCTTTAATTGTTTTTAATTGCTTGTTTTAATTAGTAGTAATAGAAAACCCAATCAATCTTCGAACCCATTCAAATCAATATCCAATATCAAGCGAGGTTTCAATTTCTCAAATCATTGGGAAAACGACCCGGGAAATCATACTTCCCGGTAAAGATACGTATATTATATATTATATATATATTTTAAAGAGTGAATTTTCCTTAGGGAATTTTCTTAATTGCTCTTGTTGAGATATTATATATTAGTGTATTTTATACCGTATCAATCGTAGACAAATCTTTATAACCATATAGATCACAACGGGTCTTTCGACCTATACCGCAATGATTATATAATCTGAGTGGATAAGCAGAACGATAAGTTCGAGCATAACAAGAGCGCAACACAAGCTTGAGATTAATAAGATCACGATAATGCCAACCACTTATTCATTATAACAACGTCACCGAATAGTCATGAGAGAATTATCCTCTCATAGCTAAGTGGTTCATAACATAAAGTACTTTGATACAAACTAGCATTATTTTGTTAACTAGTCGGAAATCTTTCTTCGTTTTTGGTGGTTTGATCTTTCTTCTAAGGGTTTTGGAATGTTTTTGGTGTTTTTGGTGGAAAAGGGTTTAAGTCTTGTTGGAGAGGGGGTTTAGAGAGTGTGTGTGAAGAAGAGAAGAAGGTATGGGATGCTTGAATTGTGGCAAATTCGGCCTCTATTTATAGGCTGAAAAAGGGGTAAAGTGCGGCGCATCCGTGTAAAAATTATGGTTAAAAAAAAAAATAGTTTAAAAATTCTTTTTAATTCAAGATATTTCCCTTTATAACTATATTTATGGTAATGAGCATCGCCCCTCCTTATCACGAAACTCGCAACCGATATAAACCGTCGTCAACAACAACAAACCCTTCCTGTTGTTGATGAAGCCATGCAAATTACAAGAGCAAATTCCCGACCAACCATAGTCGCGATGGCGATCGAAATATGGGAGGAATACTCCGTACACCGCACCGATGGTTACGAAAGTCTATTGTTAATAAACAAAAATCAATGCGCGATCAATTTGAGATCAAAACTAATTTTCTTCAATGGTTCAAGAGAACCGTTACATGGTTTAGAAAATGAGAATCCTCATCTCAATATTAATAGTTTCAAAAGATACTTCAACCTTTACGTTTTTAGGAATGTGCCTAATGATAGTGATTAAGCACATGATTTTACCTTATTGCCGCTCCGAATGGAGCTGCTAAAACTTGGTACGAGAAAGAACCCCCCAAAAAAAAAAATTTCAATACCTGACATTGGGATGAACTCGTACCAGTTTGTATAACTCAATTTCCCCCCTACAAAAACCACTCACCTTAAGAACAAAAATTACCTCGTTTATTTCACAAATAAAATCGATGAATCTTTTAGTGAAGTGTGGGAACGTTTCAGGGAAATGCTTAGAATCAATTCACTCACCACTGTTTTCATAGTTAACCTCAAGTTGAATACCTTTTTTAAATGTTTTAAAACCGAGAACGAACAAGACACCTTCAATATCATCTGACAAGCGGGTGGCAATTTGTTAAGTAAACTACATGGGAACTTAGAATATAATTGAAAAGAATGTCGAAAAGTTAGTTATTCGGAGAAAACAAAACAAATGCTCTTAGGTTAATTCTAGTGAAAAATGTTAGCAAACGGATAACAAATTGACAAACTATCTGATCAAGATTCGACCTAGTCGGATTGTTTCTAAAAAAAGTTGTTGACCCCTGCCTCCCTCGGTCACCGGTTAAGGCGGTTGAGTGAAAAAGTGTTACTTTGTGGATCTCATGCAAGTATAATTGTTCGGCTACCGATAATAACGAAATTTTTGTCACAAACCACGTGAAACTAATAAACAACCAAACCCACTGAATCTATATAGTAAACAAAAGGCACCACCAGGTTTTGCTTCGAATTCAAAAAACAAGGTCAAAAATAGGAAATCAAACACAATCAAGACAAGGGAATAATTACAATCATGGGAACAATTTTCAAAATCAAGGTTTCCAAGGTCCAAGTAAAATCAATGTTTTCGAATTTTCAAAACCAAGGTTTTCAAATCAACCGTTACAAATACCTAAAAATCAAAGTGAACTATTTTACAAATGATTTTTTCTAATAACAAAAGTCAAAAGATCAAACGATTAGGAATAGAAATACCAAATCACATCGATGAAAAATATAATAAAGAACGAGATTCCAAACTACCATCAAGAAACACAAACCGCTTTAGATGAGTCAAACTAAATGCTTTTCAAAACACGTTGCAGAAATAATCTTCAAACCATGTTAAATATTTCTTTCAAGCAACCCACACCTCGGGTACTCTTCTGAGTAATACGATTCCCTAACCCAAAGGCGAGATGAAAGCGATCACTACCCGAAGTGTGTAGCTTACGTAAGGACCCTCGAATACTCAACAAACCTTCCTCAAAAAAGTTAGTAGAACGAGAGCCAGGTAATAACGGAATGATGACATAATGATATCTTAGAAGGAAGTAACCACTCAAAATCCCACCTCACGGTTATCCAAAACCAAACAGGAACCCCGAGATTCCGAAGAACTTTACCAAAATCGACTCTCGATACCAGGAACCCGAGAATCCAAAGACTGTACCTAAAGGCAAATGATTCCCTACCCTTCGAAAAGACGAGAAAATCAAAAAGAAACGAGAAAAAGCTTCATACCAAAAAGAAAAGATTTTTCAAAAGTTTCAAGATTTGCGTTTGATATATAATGTTAAGCGGAAGCTTTGTAAATTGAACGCTCGAGAAATGCTCCTACGATAAGGTAATATAAATTGAAACCTAAACGTATCTCCGAAATATCAAATTCCCTTGAATGAGATTGCTCGCAATGCTCCTTAAAAAGCATTCCTGAAAAGCTAGAGATCCGGGGAAATTTTTTATTCCTTGTGAATTCCTGGTGTATAAGAGATATGAAAACGCCTTGGCCGAATCTTGGTGACAAGCATAAATCACAATTCCCCTTTTCGATTTGGAAAAAACTTTCGTTGCCCCGCACCATCACTGACTCGAAAGACTTTAAGTATAGTATAGACCGATCCATAACATACCCAAAGGGTAAAGCCGAGGACGACATACATCAAGTTGGAAAATTCCAGATTTCCCGCCGATTTCGTAGTTGTCGATTTCGTGTAAGTCTGATCCCCGAGAACCTCATTATACTCGGAAGGTATTTTTAGAAAACCGTCGTACCTAAATGACGTTTATGAAGAGAAATTCACTCTCCGTGGTTTATAACGAAGCAGGTCACTTTCAATATAAGACCAAACCATAAAACTCCCTAAGAAATGACAAAGTCGGTAAACCAATTGACCTCATTGATGAGATTTGTGAGGAGTATGTTCTGGAATTATTAGGGTTTCCTAGTGATAATTTTTTAAGTGGCAATCCCACTTCGACGTTTGAGCCATTTACTTCCGAATTTACTTTGGAAGAAATCGATGGCTCAATCTTTAAGATAAATCATTCTCTTTGAAAAATGATCATGATGATTTGTGATCCGGAGGAATATATTTATGTGCATGAACAATGTTAAATGATGACCCGTTTAACTTCCTCCGAATAGACCTTAAGCAAAGGAAGTTATCCTGAGCCAAATCTTCAATTGAAGAGCCCTCCGAATTAAGTTTAAAAGACTTACCAATCCCACTTAAATATGCGTTCTTGTAAGAAAATGAAAAGTTACACTCATATAGCAAAAAGGATTAAAAAACGATCAAGAAAGAAGTCACTCATAAATAATCTTAAATCTCATAAACGGCAATTAGCTGAAAAATAACCGATATCAAGGGTATCGACCCTCTGTATTGGACCATAAGATTTTGATGGAAAACGATTGTTAAACCATCAGTGTCAAGAGTCAAAAGACGGTTAACCCAAAAATTCAAGAAGACATATAAGAAGAGGTGAATAAACTTCTTGAAGATGCCAAATGATAAACCCGATATCTGACATCCCAGGTTAGTCCCGACCTTGTGTTCCCTAAAAAAGGATGAATGACCGTCGTTGCAAATGAAGAAAATGAATAATTCCAACGACGCCAGGTACTCGGATGAGATATGTATCGATTATAGGAAACATAACGAAGCAACTCTAAAGAACATTTTCCTCTCCCGTTCATGGATCAAATGCTAGAACGTTTAGCCGGCAATGAATTCTATTGTTTCTTAGATGGTTTTCAGGGTATTTTCAGATTTCAATTGATCCTCATGATCAAGAAAAAACGAATTTTACGTGCCCGTATGGTACTTTTGCTTATCGTCGTATGCCATTTGGATTATGTAATGCTCCTGGAAACTTTCAACGTTGTATGATGGCGATTTTACTTCACGATATATAGAGGGAACAATGGAGTGTTTAAGGATGATTTTCCATTTCTTGGTGATAGTTTATGATTATGAATTGACAGTTCTAATCAAGAACAAAATGTTAAAAAGATGTTAAGACACAAATCTAGTCCTTAATTGGGACAAAATTGCAATTCATGAGTAAATAAGGTATGTTATTAGGTCATAATATATCAAAGTTCCAGAATTGAGGTCGAAGACGAGCAAAAGTCAATGTGATTGCTAAAACTCCCGTCATTCCGAACTACCGTATAAAGGAGATTAATAAGTTATCTTAGAGCATGCGGGATTTTAATCGTTCGTTTCATTTTTCAAGACTTTTCCAAGATTTCTATACACAATTAAGCTCACCTTTCACGAAAAAGACACAAAAAAACACAACTGATTTATATTTACCTCAAGATTGTATCAATGCAATCGAAACCCTTAAGGAGAAGCTTACCGAAGCTACCCGATCTTAGCTTCCCGGAATGGAACCTACCTTTCCGAATTAATATGTGATGCAATCGAATATGCGATATGGTGTGCGTCTGTGGACAACGTAAGACGAAGCATTTTCAACCAATTCATTATGCTAGTAAGACGATGACCGAAGCTCAAATTCATTACACTACAACGGAGAAGGATATGCTCGCCGTAGTGTATGCTTTTGAAAAGTTTCGGCCATATCAGTCTTAATCTAAAATCTAGCAAACATATTTTTTACACAGACCACTCAGCTTTGAAATACCTCATGAACAAACAAGATGCCAAGCCAAAGGTATGCTTCGATGGGTATGTTTTACTTTTACAAGAGTTCGATATCACCATTCGAAAGACAAGAAAGGAAGTGAAAATCTAGCCTCCGATCAATGATGTACAATAACTCGAGAACCACACAAAGATTTTTGAGAATAAAGATATTAACCACACTACCTTAGAAACCCTCGGGGATTATAATCAAACGGAAGTACCCTGTGGTTCGCCTACTTCGCAAACTACCATGCAGGGAATTTTCTAGTCAAAGGAATGACGACACACAGAAAAGGAAATTTATCAAAGACTAAAAGCATTACTTTTAGAGAAAGATCCCAACGCTCTTTCTTAATTTGCAGATCAAATCATCCTAAGATGTAGTATTTGGCCAAGAAGCTCTTGAAATTCTCAAGGCTGCCATTGAATGACCACCGGGGTCCATCAACAGTGCCCAACATCACATCCGAAAAGTATGTGAATAGCCGGATTTCATTTAGGCTACATTATAAAGATGCCTACGAATATGATCAAATCTTGTTGAAGCAATGTCAAGACAAAGGCAAATCTCTCAACGTGAATGAATGTGCCTCAACAGAAAGCAATACGAATTTTGTGAAAATTTTTCAATGTATTGGGGTTATCGATTTTATTGGGACCGTTCCCAAGTCCGTCTAGAGGATACAAATATCTACTAGTAGCCGTCGATTGACCTTTCCAAATGGTTGTAGCGAACGCGCTCCACCAATGAACCTAGAGTAGTTGTTAAGTTCTTAAAAATCCCTTCTCCCGATTCTGGTCTCTGATAGCATCATAAGTGATCCGTGGGAACCCGATTTTTGTAACGATAATATTGCAAGCGTCATGTCAAAATAAGGTGTCGACCTATCGTCTTTCGACCCATACCAACCCACAAACGAGTGGTCAAGTTGAAGTCCCCACAATCGAGGTCTCAAAAGAATTTAAGAGGACAGGTAGGACATTAAACAACATGCCACATGGTCCGACCAAACTAGATGATGCATTATGGACTTTTTAGAACCCACCTTACAAGACTCCGAATGGTGCACTCCGTACAAGTAAGTCTATTGAAAAGTCATGTCACTTACCAGTTTGAGTTAAGAACATAAGGAATATTGGGCTCCTTAAGCACATTGCCAACTTCGATCTCAAGACCTGCGGGCGATCAACGAAAGCACCAACTCAATGAACTTAGCGAGGCGTTTCGTTATAAGCTTCGAGAATTTCGCTAATCTCACAAGGAGAAGACAAAGGAAGCTAAGCGACACGAGATCCATAGAAAAAAACCGAATCTTTCAATAATGGTGATCAAGTCATGCTTTATTCACACCCGAATAAAGATTTACTCTGAAAGCTCAAGTCCCGATGGTCCGGTCCTTTCACTATTACCGAAGTTTATCCTTATGGCACAACCAAGTTGTCTCATCCAGATGGTTCTAATTTCAAAGTCAACTGCCACCGTCTTAAGCACTACTATGGTGGTACACCACGCTATTGTTATCCCTGGATCTACCCAAACTTTCCCTAAGACAACTAAATTCCGGTATCGAGTCGAGCTTGTGGACTCAGTAACCAAAAACAAGACCGCTTCGTGGAGTTCCACACCCATGCGTTATCCTTATATAATTTTCTTTCCTATTCTATCTAATGTGTTGTGTTGAGAGAGGCTTGTACTCTTTCTGATTTCTCGATGTTTGTTGCTTGTTTATTGTGATTTATGCAGGATTCAACCCAACAAATTCTAAGAGACTCTGTGTCCCCGGTGATTTATCCCGTTACTTAATTCGAGCGTACCTCAACCTTTGTGTGAAATAATTTAATAGGAGATCCAAATCCTATCTTCATTATCGATTAACGTTTATCTTGCATAATTCATAAACCGGCTTAGATTTTTCCATAGAGCCCCGCGACTTTAAACATTGAGGACAATGCTTCATTTTAGTTTGGGGAAGGAATCTATCCTGATTTGATGTTACACCAGCTTATTGATTTGTTCTCAACGTACCCGTTTTCCCACAAAAATAGCAAAAATATAAAATTTTTCAGTCTACTATTTTTCAGTAAAAAAAAAGATATATATAATATACCTAATCTAAAATAAAAATAAAAAAAAATGTTAAGACACAAATGTAGGTTTCTGTTGGACAGAATAAGAAGTAATATAATTGACACCGAACTACGTGAAAGTTCTAAGCTTTTCTCCCTTAACAATTAAAGATGAAAAGTTTGTGCAAGTCGTCCACGTAGACTTTAAACATCTAAGACTTGCATCCGTTATAAATGAAAGGACTTGTGCTAATCTCAAAGTAGATTTTAAAATATGCCAAGTAGGATTTTATATGGCTAAGCATTTGCAGAATTTCTTTTGTGAAGAAAAAAGAAATGATAGTGTTATTTATAAGTCAAGATGTTCAACGAAGAATAGTTGGTTTTCATTCTTTCAAGCTCATAAGTAATAATTGTTGGTTTTTTCACCTAATAGCTTGTTTTTCACCTTTATATATAATGATTTAAAAAAAGTGTGTAACGGTTTTTTGGTTAATAATTAGTTAATAAGAGAGTTTTCCTTTAGTTCCTTTGTAATTATGATGAATACACTTCAGGATACTGTAATTTGGGCATACAAAATGTATCACATAGCAAATATTTTTGCTTTTTCCTAACAGAGCCTTAGGGTATTATGGATAAGTAAGAATTCATAATACATCCGAGACTGATAAAAGTTTAGTTGTATCTAGCCGCTCACCCACCGATGTTACATCCGTCTAAAAAGCAAGGAATTTATAACCGAAGTCGAAATATGATGCTTACATCTTGTCGGAAGCGTGGCCGAGTGTATGTAGCCTTCTAAAGGACAAAGGTTTAATAATGTTGCTTAATTTTTTGTCTTACTTTGTGCCTATAAGAAGCCTAAGGGTATAAAGGTCAAAGTGAGATTGGTCCATTCATGTCTTAAGAGCCTAAGGTATATGAACATGAAATTGCCAAGCTAAGAAGCCTAATAAAAAGACAAATATTGGTTGCCTCGATGTGGACTCTAATCTTTGATAACATTAGATCTTTTGAGAAGCAGGGGCCTAGGACTAAATATTTGCATTCTTAACCGTTTACGCTTTATTTTTAGAATAAAAAGTTCGAAACCAAATCATAAAGAGCCTACGGTAAACTGACTATAAAGTAAAAATCCTGATATAACCAAAGTAGGATTTGCAGAAAGAAAAAGTAAGTTACACACTTAGTATTAATGAGTATGTAGTGTCATGACTTGTAATTAACAGTGATCTTGTTTTTAAGCTTTAGCATGGGAAAAGTGAAAATCGGGAAGATTCAGATTGAATCATTTAGACACTTATTATGCATTTTTATTCTATGATCAAAAGGTTACATTGAGGTAAAGAGAACAATACATTATGTCAACACAATTAATTTGTAGTTAGAAATAAATTATCAGAAAAATCATAAAAATGAGAAAAATCTTAGAAAATGGGAAGATCGGTGTGTTTTCTAACTTGTTGAACTCTAAATTTTTTTCAGAAAAAATCTTTGCTACTGTTTCAAAATGTTTAGATAAGGGAATTTTTGAGGTAATTGGTTAAAGAGGCATTGTTATTTTTGCGTGGGACCACACAAACGTATTAGTTTGGGGAAATATTTGATTAAGTGTATAGAATACACATATCCATTTGTACCTAAAATCATCCAATTAAAGCCCAAAACAAGACCAAAAAATGGCAAAAATGCTTGCATTTGTGTTTTGAGTGTACAGGTACGGATAAACCAAAAATCACAAGAAAACATCAAAAACGAGCAAGCACTAACACGGATAACGAAGATAACAAAAGCCAGGAAGCAAGCCAGGAAAGTCAAATCCTCCAGCCTACTCTAAGTCCATCATGGTCAATAAAAGTCAACAAAGTCCAAAAATAACCCCATACCCGGATCCTAAAGCCCAAAACAAAGCCCACTTCCCTTTAATATAAACCACAAGGGCCAAACTTGAAATTTTTGAAAGTCATTTATAACTAAAAAAAGGGAAAAGCAAAGAGAGGGACTAGTATTGTCAATAGGGCAAAGATTCAACTGAATCTTACCCCGTTTCAGTTATAAAAAATGGCGCGAAGGCCATTTACTATTCATCGTCATCAACAAAATTACCTTAGGGTTAAATCAAGGGGGTTTGAAATTGATGGGCAAGGAAATCAATTCAAGAGCTCTCAAGTACAATGGCAGGGTCAAATGGGTCAAATTAAGAGTTTTCATTAGCTCTTAAGCCAAGAGGCCACGTCAGTAATGGAGAAAGCACAATGGAATGTGGGTTTTTGTGCTAAAACACTCACAAAAGAAGCACAAATGCATCCAAAAGAGAATGAACACGCTGGCATCTTCAGTGTCCCACACATTGATCAACGGCCACAATTGAAGCCCATGATTAGAAGAAATGATTGGCTAGGATTGAAAGATTGGAGAGCAAGGCAAGAGGCTAGGAAGGTTCATGGCTCAGCTATAAATAGCACTCTCACTTCACACACACGACATCTTTTTTTTCTACCTAGTTTTTTTATAAGTAGTTTTTAATTTAGTTGTAAGCTTAAAATTTTAATTCCTAGCTTCATGTCGTTTAATTTGTACTTTCCTTTAAAAGTATTGTAAGCAAGTTTCCTTTAATGAAATTCAGTTTACTTGATCCTCCAAATTTCTTTTTCAAAAGCCTCTTAATAAGACCAAATTGGACACCAATAAGCTAATAAGCTCATTTTAAGCTCTTTAAGTCTATAAGCTGAAATAGAGCTTATTTTAAGTTAGTATTACTCTTACCTAAATCATTAAAACAGTTAATTGATCATGGAATTCATTGGGATTGAGCTTTTGGAAGGGGATCTTAACTTGGAAGAGATCCCAAGGACTTATACCCTAGCTTATTAATAAGCTAGGGAGCTTGTAGCTGCTTTTTATTAAGTCATCTTGTTTAGCTAGAGGAGAAAGTAAGTTCCATTTTCTTAATTCCTTATTCATTTTTCAATTATAGCTTAATTTGACTTATATGCTTGCTTATTGCTTAACTGCTTATTCAGTTTTTGCTTATTAGTACTTATTTGTGTTTAGCTTAGCTTAATAATCTTAGTTGTTAATCTGTTTTTGCTTTTGATAGTTTAGATCATTGTTTTTCATAAATTTGATCATAAAACTATATAAAAAGTAAAAACTAATAGGAAATGGATTCTTAGATGCATGCCAAAGAAGCTTAACTTCAGAAAAAAAATTTGCATCCAATATAAGATTACAAAGCCCCTAGATATCTGGTTACATAGCCATTGTATAATTATTTTTTGAAATTTAAAGCTTTTCTAAAATTCTGTCTTAGTCTTAAAGGTGTTATGGTATATGTAGAATACTTTACTCAACAATTTCAAAGCGAGTATGTGTAATTTAACAGATGAGACCAATAATCCAAATATCTTTTAAACTAATAGAAAAACAGTTCTTAGAGTAGGTTTCAAAAATTTCAAAAGATATGGCTTAAAAACATAGTTCACGCACTAGGGGCATATTTTCTCAAAATCCACTTAATGAAACTTTTGATCTACGCTCAACAAGGCTTAAGATCAATTCTTGCATTGTGATATATACACCTCTATTGGAGTGTGTTTAAGTGCAGGTTTACCCTTTTGGTAACCTACACTTTTGGTTTGCACCTGTGCAAAGTGTAGCAGTACTAACTTTAAGTTAGTACTACTGTCACTTTTAGCTAAGCCCTTAGTAAGTAAAAGTAGGATTTAAGCTTTTAGATTCAAGTAAAATTAAGTTTAGGTAAAGCTTAATATAGAGTAAGTCTTAAATTTCATTTTCTAGCTTATTTACCTAGTTAAACTTAGCTGTCAAAAGTCATTCAAACTCATAAAAGCCAAAAATAGTTAGTAGTAGAATTTAGCTTTTAAGTTTTAGATTCTAGCTTTAATAAGTAGGTTTATTTGCTTAAATTAGTTGCTCTTAAGTAGTTTGTCAAGTTTACAAAGGCTTATTTGCTGATTTTGCTTTTTGAGCATTTTAGCTTAGTTTGGTTTTAAGCTTATTTTCTAGATTTCTAAGTTTGCTTGTTTCCTCATCATTTTCAGTAGCTTAAAAGTATTTCCACAAAAATTTTTTACCATCAAAAGATTAAGCATCTCATAAGCATCCGTAGAACTCTTTTCCTTTTTCCATTTATGAGCTTAATTTGAGCTGATACACGCTTCTAAAAAGTAATAATAAGGCTCAAAACTCCTTCTCAAAACGTGTGACATCACTTATATAAGCTGTTTAAGCTTATAAGTAGTTTTAGCTTATGTTTCTTGTTAAAGTAGCTTATATGGTGGGTCCTACTATAAGTCCCCCAGTATTTAGTTTTTCAAAAAAGTCAAAAAAATAAAAAAGTGCAACAAAAAAGTGTTGCCCACAACTCGAACCCGACGCCCTCTCAGTTATAGAACAACATGTTATAACCAACAAGCTTCAATAGCATCATCTTTCTTGAATCTTCCTTTTAAAAACTTAAGCACTTTATCAATACCCATAAATTAATAAAGACGAAGCATAGTTTAGGATATTATGTGCTTATAATTATGCAGAGTCCATTGGTTTTTAATTTTCTAGCTTCATAGTAACCATCTTAATTTATCCCTTAATTTTTGGTTAATTTTCCATACGCAATTTAATTATTATCATTTTTTTGAAATAAAAAATCTTAAAAATCAATAAAAAATAGAAAAAAATTTCAGAAAAATACAAAAAATATAGCTATAGTTTTATAAAAATTAGATTAGTTTTACATCCATAAAATCATTTTTCACAACTGTTTAGAACAAAATTTCATTTTTGAGTCATTTATTTGAATTTTAAAATCAGGATTTTTAATAATAAAAATAGTTTAAAAATAGTTTCTTTACTATTTATAATATTTTAGACTTTTCTAAGCTTAAAAAAAAAATCATTTTTTCAAATATAAGTACTTAATTTGCTATTTTTTTAAGATTAAATTAGATTAAAATAGTTTTTAATTCATAATAAATTCAAAAATAATCAAAAAAATGTTTTTTCTTTTTCCTAAAATACTTTTGTCCTATCAAAGGTTTAGAATTAGTTTACATTTTTAAGGAGTTAAATTTAGGTTACTTGCTTAATTGGTCTCGTTACTAGTTCCCGTAATTTAGTTAAGTATCATTTAGTGTTTTTTAAATTGCTTGTTTTAATTAGTATTTAATAGAAAACCCACTCAGATACTTTCAACCCATTCAAATCAATATCCATATCAATCGAGGTTTCAATTTCTTCAAATCATTGGAATCCGACCCGGAAATCATACTTCCCGTAAAGAAACGAATATTATATAATTTAGATAATATATTTTAAAAGGAGTGAATTTACCTTAGGAAAATTTACTTAAATGCCATGTTGAGAATATTATATATATTAGTGACTATTATTATATAACGCTTATAGCGAACCAGGGCAAAATCATCATTTGTTAGGAAAAAAGAAGGGATTAGGAAATGCGGTGTGAGGAATCTAAAGTAGTAATTGTTCGATCTATATGCCTTTGATATAAAGTACCACTGAATGTTTGGCCGCCAATACCCGACATATACAACAAGACTCTAGGACAAGTCAACCACCCCAATCTATTTGTGCTCTAGTGACCATTTATGAAATATAATGAAATTGAGGTAACATTGTACATGCCAATACATTTGTGGTGCGTCACTTTGTGTAGCGTTATGTCGTGTTTTGCTGCACTCGCTTTTCATTATACTTTGCTGCATAAACCACTCTGCAGTCACAAAGTCGATCCCTTTAGGTCACAATTAAAACTAACACTCCTGCTGACGGTTTTGCTGTCTGCTTTACGGTAACAAAAAAAAAGTATCATCATTTTGTAGCATTTAGTAGGGATCATAATTGCAACTTTATAAAACCATTTGATATGAAAACACAAGTTTCTAAGTGTTATGTCTACTGTTATGTTGACTTAACTTATTAATATAGCAACAAGATTTGTCTACTCTTTAAGTTGACTGCCAGTTTATATTTTTTTTTGGAGTAAAATGGTAAATTGAATATTAGCTCCTCAAAATACTACAGATCTAAGCAAATTAAAGAGTATTGACATTCCCAAAACACCCCTTAAACAGCCTTCACAAGGGGAAATTACTCTACCCATAATAATAAAACTTTAATAACTACTTATCTTATCTATTTTACACATTATAAACAAATTACTGCAAATGACCTTCCATCATGCAAATCCACGCTATACGATGAATTTACAATATAGACATATATAGTATAAGCTATTAAAAAAGATGAATATAAACTCCAGGTGCAAGCTTTCGCGTTCGTGATTCTACATGCTGGCAAAAGAAGATTACAATATGCAATCTGCTTTGCAAAAATCATTGTTTGGTCAGCTGCAAACACTTGATGTATGCATTTAGTTTGTGTGTTTGTTTGGTCCTTTTTTATTGTGGGCCTTGTGCTTTATAGTATTTTTGGTGTCCATCCTTATGGTCTTAGGTTTAGTCTTTCTTGTGTCAGCAGCTAAAAGGTAGTTTGCCTACGTAGTGTGTTGTCTTTTGTTGTTGTGTTCTTTGTTTCCTTGGGTCCCTTTCTCTCTTTAATTGGCTTGATTAATTGAGGAGGGATGCCTTTTTCTTGTATTTTTCCCTTTCTTAGTTATTGAAGTGTGGCCATTAAAAAAAAATAGATGATATATACTTTGTTAGTATAAGTTAGAATAAGATATTGTGTCGAGTTATGTATATTATACTTTGTAAATAAAAGTTAGAAATAGTAACAAAGTTATGTGTTGTGCAGGCATGTGAGTTGATCATAGAATGGTTTGGAACAGAAAAAATTGTAGCTAAAGGGCAAGTATATCCGGCTATAGGTGGGATACTACATGGATTACCTATAGAGCCGGGTTTCGTGAAGGTGCAGGTAGACAGCGTAGAAGAGGGATGCTCGGCATTCCCTGTTGCTAGACCGACCGATGAAGTGAAAACCTTGCAAAAGCGTATAGGATGCCAAGTATTATAGCAAAGGCCACAAAAATACATCAGGGTATATATCAGTTAATTGTATGCGAGTTTGTGCAATATTATAGTACTTCCTAATTATTACCCTATACATTATTAAATGTAGGTCCCCAAAAAAATTTCAATCACATATAATCCATGAGTCATCATCCTAGCAAATGGGCCATACGAGAAATCTACAAATTCTGTGCGCTGTGGGCTATCGCCATACACCGTAAACACTCAATCATAAACTCAATAATACACATGTGGATTACTTAAGGATTAAAGTACAGTGAGTCTTTTACCTTAAAAACAACATCAAATTTGTTTATATATATGAAAATCATTGAAGTGTTTGCAACCACATTATAACAAATTCCTATCAAATCATAACTAATTGATATGAAGTAAAATGGATTTTTTATGTAGATAAATGAACTGTGCCATCACAAAGCACCATTGACAGGAAACATTGTCACCAGCAGATGGTAGTTTTAGATTAATCATATCATACTTAAACTTCATATCTATATAAGTTAATATATATAGTACCCGCAACTAATTGATAGTATTATAAAATGATTTGTTAATGTAGATTAAAGAGCCATTGCCATAAAAAAACAATCAAAAGAGCTATGGCGAAGTTACTAAATAGGCCACACAAAATTCAAGCCTTAGCTAATCGTTTCATAAACCGCAAAGACCGAAACGAACAGATCCATGTTGGCATCCCTGATGAAATGTATGACAAAACCTTTTACGAGTCTGTTGAATAAGAGACGTTATTAGTGATGAGACGAATGATTGATGATGGCAACCAATACTTCAATGGTGGTGCCTGTAATTGTTAAGATTTAATAATTTATTACTATACACATAAATTCATATCTAATCAATTATAATAATTATTAAGTTTGATCTATGCACTTGTTGAGATGGAAGTAAGAATATTTCTCAACCCCTGTCCTTTTTCAATCCTACTAATTATCCAAGGCGTAGTTGAGCGATCAACGCAGTATAATTTTGCCCTAAAGCAAATTCTCGCTACGGTTGAAGTACAAAAAGAGAAAGAGAATCCTTTGCACCGTATTAGCAAGAGTATAGCTATTTTCTTTGTTTTATAATATAGATTATAATTACCAATCATTGATTATACTAAGAATGTTGAAACTTCCCTATGTAGTTCTCACTAGTTCTTATTTTTAATTGCCCTAAGACAAGGACGGATACATATTCGATTCATACAAACGAGACAAGAAAAAGACCTCAAACAGATTACTAAAATCTGACACAAATAGTGGATAAGTTATAGTAATTTAAAATATACACATTTAAGGGGAGTTTATCAGGTTTGGGTATCATTTGTCGAGTTTTATCCGGGTCCGAGTGATTCAGGTAATCAGTATAACAGAAATAAAGCAGATTCAACTAATCAATTTATTCCCTACAATTAAATTCTTGAGTAGCAAGCACAACCCTATTCGACCTGCGAAACCGTAGAATTATTGTATCTGATCTAAAACAAGGAGTGCCATCTCACTGAGCTACCATGTTCTTTAATTCATTAAAGTGTGATAAATTGCGTATGTATGTAGATGACTATCATTGAATAACCAAGTTTAGTACTTAGTAAAAGTTATAGCAATACAGTAATAATACCACAAAATAGTCAAAATCCTCGTTAGGTAGCCAATAACAAAAATGCTTTTAATATATTAATAAAAAGTTTATGTGTTGATCTTGTTGCATCTAACCTTTATCACAATAGGTAAAGTATTTCATCTCATTACCAACAATCCACCATGTTCTCCATGTGAAAATCATAATGGAGAAATGTATAATAATCTAACTTAATACCATACTTGTTTATGGCATTTGACAATTCATTTCAGGTGGACTATGCATGAGTAAAATTAAACAACAAATTGCGTGAATACTATCTTTAAATGTATATACATATAAATATTTAAAGAATGCTTGTTATATGATAGATAAGTAAACCAACAAGTAGCTTTGTGGGAATGCGGCTACTACGTGATGAAGTTTGTTTTTGAAACTTTGTATATAAAACAAAAAACCTTCCCGCATGAGGTAAATGTTTATACACTTTGTTTATTTGCATTTAATCGGTTATGTGAAACTATTAACTTTTATCATATTATGAGTTTCTAGCTTACAAAGACTCTACCAGATCTTTATAAGGAATGATAAGTTGGACGATTGATAATCAAAAGCGGGCAATCAAAAGGTGTGGGGGTTTTATTTTCCGAGGATTATAGGCAATGACGATAAGTCAGAGTTGATGATTTCTATAAGATCGTAACTGGGAAAGTCCCTGGTTAACTAGTAGCTGTAGTGGCACGTTGCTTTAGTAGGTCATCTAATGGTATTTTAATATTTTATTTAGTGTGTCGTTTTGTAAGGTTTTTAGATGCTTGTGTTAGGTCTTTTTCATGCTTAAGAAGGTATCTCCATTACAGAAATGGACATTCATAGAGCCTAATGTATGGGAAGAATTATGTCAGAATGAAAACACGCCTGCAAAAAATGTTTGTGTCACTAATTTTGTATTACTATAATATACTTTTAAGTTTGAAATGTTATAATTCATTTGTTACTCATACGTGTAGAAACTGCTTGCACAAGCCAGTGAACAAGGAAAAAACATATAAGTCAGCCTAGGCTAGGACCGAAAGGGTATCGGGGTTTTGAACAACAGTGGCAAGAGGAGAGAAATGACCCTGGCAAGGCTACAAAACTCCACTTAATACCAGATATTTGTGGGAGCAATTACTGTTTTTCCCGGGCTCCCCGCGACAAGAACAGGATCAAGACATTGCCTCCTGAGTTAATTGATGTTTCAAAGAACTTGGTACTCTAATCATTTCTTTTTTTAAATTATTATGATGTTTTTTTGTACATGTTTATTAATTAGTTGTTTTAACTGTAATTGAATAGGTACAAGCAACCAGAGAGTTGGCACAAGGTTCTAACGAATCTAAAGCGGGAGTAGATCCCCTTATATTAGTGTTGGAACCAGAGCACGGGGGACGCACCAGGGGGGTCAGGTGTGATATTGGGTATAAAAAGGGAATTGAAGGATATGTTAGGAAAAAGAGGGCCTATGAACAACAAAAAGATATTGAAGAGATACGAAATGAAGTGAGGCAACAGATGAAAGAAGAACTTAAGTTAAGTGATTTTTGGGAGGAAATGAGGGCGGAACTGAAGGCGAAATTAAGAAATAAAATGAAAGCTGAACAAAATTTGTTTTCACCAAGGGAAGATGATGTCTCGAACTCGGTCCATATGAAGTCCAGTCTTAACTCGACCACAATCATGGTAAGGAATGAAACGCAAGCTCAACAGAATGAGTCATTTTCACCAAGGCAAGAGGGCAACCATATCTCTGTCCAGATGAGGTCCAATCTTAGCTCGACAAAAAGCATCGGAAGGAAGGAACAACAAGGTGAACATAATGAGTCAATTTCAACAATGCAAGTTGATGTCCCGAGCTCAGTCCAGAGGAGGTCCAATCTTAGCTCGACCATAAGCATCATAAGGGAGGAACATCAAGGTGAACATAATGAGTCGATTTCAACAAGGCAAGTTGATGTCCCGAGCTCGGTCCATATGAGGTCCAATCTTAGCTCGACCACAAGCACCGTCAAGCTACATTGCATAAAGGTAAACCACTTCAGCTTCATATGTAATCCTTGTTGTGTATGTTTTAATTTTTAATTTTCTGATTTTTTTTCACTACTTCCTACGGTTTATGTAGAAGGAAACCTACTGCTGCTTGTACATCCCTAGTTCTATTTTATCCAGGTAGAAGGTCGTACGTGCTACTGCAACAGTATATCCGATTGGAGATGGTATTTTACATTTTAAGAAATTACTAAAGGGCCACATGAAGGTTTCAGTTATCAAAGTTGTTGAAATTCATAAAAGTAAGGAGCTCCCCATATCGGATGATGAAATCCCTAATTTAAAGTTCGCAATGAAAGGGTTTATTCAATGGCCAATTGCTGCTATTGCTCGTTTTACGATATTATATTTGTTGTATCTACCACTTGCTGTCATACTTTAATATTTGCTAACGCAGTTGAATTGATATTTGTAGGGAATGTCTAAAACACCCGTATCAGGAGTACCAACCAAGCGTGTGATGCCTCAACATGAGAACGTACCTTCCACAAAGAAGGGAAAAGGAAATGAGACCCCCAAAGAACCCAACAAGTAGGACAAAGCACTGGAAGAAACCACCAATTACCAAAAAATGATGCAAAAGATTGATGAAGTTAAAGAGCGGGTAAGCCTATGAATTTTATACCTTTATCATTTATGTATCAGTTATGGCTTTCAGTATGTGGTCTAAAGTACATAGTGGGTTTGTCTAGTGGGTTAACGGGTTTTAGGTGTGACAGTGGGTTAACGGGTCAAAAGTGGGTTATCGAGATTGAAGCTTATTAGGATTGGGTAGTTTAGATTAGTAAATAAACTTTTTCAGATAACTGGCATAATATAGATCATCATATTTAGAACTTAGTTTAATTGCCCTCAAGCTGGTTAACATTTATTTCAACAATTCAGTTTTACACATTTGAGTCGTGTTTGTTATCATATGAATACCATTATATGTGCAGGTTGAAAAAGAGAAAGCTGCCAACAGAAAGTCTTTGCAAGCTATGGAGGATGAAGTACTATTGAATAGACCCTAAAGTATGATAGATGGATATAATAAATAGATGAGTCGTAGAGATTATGCTGAGCCGTATGCTATTAGTGTTAATAAGAAGGTATTTCGCCAATCTGATGAGTCCTACTTTGCAATCAATGCAACGGACATAATTGAACTTTTGACATATCAAGAACTGAAGTGTGGCATCGTTACCCTTTTTGAGATATAAGTACATATATGTTTTTTATATGTAGCTAAATGCATTTTTTTTTCACATAAATTTATGTTGGTATATCTTCTATGTTTAAATTAGGTCACTGTATCATCTTAAGGGACACTCCTCACAGAACAAGGTTGGTTTCTTGAACCCTGGAATGATTACAGCAGATTCATGCTTTTATGAAAAGTGGGCAACCATAGATTACTTAACTCAATCATTGACGGGTTACGAGTTTTATCTTGCACCGTATCTACAAGGGTACCATATCTTACCATCTTAATTATCATTAAAATATTGTTTATTTGGTTATTGTTTTTTTCCCTAAAACGTGTATACAAAATGCAGTTGTCATTATGTACTCTTCATAATATGCCCCAAACATGGAATGGGATTTATTTTGAATTCTTCTAAGGGTTCAAACATGAATGAGCAATGTTATAGGCTCGCTGGACTTGTGAAGTCGTAAGTATTATCTTAAATATTTAAGATTTCACATTTGTTTCTATAAATTTTAACTCGCACAATATTATTTTCTTTTTAGGGTCGTTGGTAGTCTAAAGTGGGAATTCCCTCTTGTGAATCGCCAGCCGGGTGATTGGGAGTATGGATATTATGTCACGAAATGGATGCATGACTTCGTCCTGAAATATCAAAACGAAAACTTCTCGAACATAGTAAGTGCTTGTTAATATTGTATGTTTCTATAACTGCAGATCCTGAACCTTTTAACAGCTTTCCTAAGTAGCTAAGTACCATTTGCTATATAGGCTGGTTATCATGTATATATTGGGCTTTGCTGGAGGAGTTGACCAGTTAAATACCTTGTAAATCCTACATATTAGATTACTAGTATAGTGAATGTTTGACCAGTTAACTAGCTTAATAAGCCTGATTGCAGTTTATTATACTATAGAATATATCATAAAAATATAATACTTTAAAAGAGTAATTAAGAAAATTACCAAGTTACCCTTGATAAAATTCACTCTCAAAAATATATATAATATAATATATAATACGTATATTAAACCGGGCAAGTATGATCACCCGAGTCGTTATCCCCAATGACTAGTGAAATTGAAACCACGTTTAAGTTCAGATCCTGATTTGAATGTAGCAAGGATATTTTTTTGATGATCTATATCTACAAAAAAGGAACAACAATTAAAATTCTAAACAAACGCAAAACGGGACTTTAAATCTGAGGCCAAAAACCTAAATTCTACAAAATTTAACCTAATTTTTTATTTTATTTTTTTTCTTTTTAAATGTATTCTAATTGACTAAAAACGAAGTTAAAAAAAACTAGAGTGAAAACGGAATTAAAACGAGGGTTAAAATTGAAAAACGAGAACACGAACGAAACCCGTTCTTTAAAAAGTAAATTTTTGCAAAATAGACCCTATGAAAAGTGTAAACTAGATTTTCCCTACAATTTTATAAAAAAAAGAAAATTTTACAAAAAAGATTTTTATTTTTCTGATTATTTTTCTATTTTTTATGATTTTTTAAAGTTTTAAAAGAAAATAAAAGATTAAAAATACTAAACTTATAGTAAAAATTCTAGAAAAAATACCAAAAATAGCTTATGCTATTAGGATCCTAGGAAAAATAAGACTTAAGTCGTAGCTTATAAAATAAGCCACGAAATAAGCTTAACAACTTATTTAGCTTATTAAACTAAATTGTGTATAAAGGTTTAATGAAAGGATATGAAAACGGATGAGCTATTGAAGCAAACTGGTTAAGGCATTGGTACTATAACTAAGAGGTCGTGGGTTCGAGTGTGGTGGCAACCCCTTTTTGCTATTTTTTGATTTTTAAGAAAAACTAAATACTAAGAATAAAAAAGGAGACTAAAATAAGCTATTTTAACAAACGGAACATAAACTAAAACTAATTAATAAGCCTTAAAACAGCTTATTTATAAGCTGTTTACAGAAAGTGAGTGTTTGGGATTATTTTCACTAAAGCAGCTATAATAAGCTCAAATTAAGCTCAATGTAAAAAAGAAAAAGTGTTATAGAAAGCTTATGATGAGCTTAATCTATAAATGCAAAGAAATCTAAGCTAGAAGTACTTTTAAGCTACTGAAATTAAGCATGAAACAAGCTAACTCAGAAAATAAGGTATTAAGCACAACATCTCATTAAGCTATTAAGCTCAAAAGACAAAACTAGACTATAAGCTTCTGAAAACTAGTTAATCTACTTATAATCTATCTATTTAAGCTGTAAAACCTAGAATCATAAGCTAAACTAACAAATTAAAATCCTAAAATTTCTAAGTACTATTTTTAGCTTTTTATCTTTTGAAAGACTTGACACTAAAAAAGTAATGCTAATAAGGCTATAAGGTGAAATTTAAGAACCTACTCAATAATAAGCTTAACCTAACCTTTAATCCTACTTTTACTTTTAACATTAACTAAGAACTAGTCTAATAGTGACAGCATTACTACATTTAAGTTTAGCACTGGTGCTCTTTGCAAACACCCTATTGCAGAACCAAGAGTGCAGGTTTTCCTAAGGGAAATCCGTACTAAAACAACTCAAAATAGAGTGTATAAACAAAGTTCAAGCAAGATCTAAACCTTGGAGGGCTTAGATCAACAATTGCACAAGTGAAATTCAAAGGATGATTCCCCTGGTGTAAAAACAAAGATAATAAGCCCTATCTTTTGAAATTTAGCAAACTAACTTTTAAAAATTCTTAAACTACTGATTTTAAATGAAAACTCAACTTACTAAAACAAATTGCATTCCTTAATTTGAATTTTTGAGGTCATGAGTACTTAAACCAAACACCCCTTTATGTGATTAACAGATTTAAAAAAAACCTTCTTAAATGAAAATCTATTTATCAAAAACTTAAGACCAGATAATTCAGAGTTAATATTATCCCTAATAAGCATGAATTAACAACTAAATAAGTAGTAATCTAAGATTTAAGCTAATTTACCTATTTTTTGGTTTTTTCAAGGTTTTTAAGACAAATATATGTAAATCTATGATTCAAACTAATAAAGTTAAAAACAGATAAACAACTATGATGATTAAGCTAGATAAAACTCAAATAAGTACAAATAAGCAAATTAAGCAACTAATTTAAGCAACTAAGCAAAATTAATAAGCAATCTAAAACTAATAAGAACTAGAGACAAGTAATTAATGAAACTTAAAGAGAAACTTACAAAAAACCTTTAGCTCAACAAAAGGTTCCCAAATAGGGCAGCTACAAGCTCCCTAGCTTATTAATAAGCTAGGGTATAAGTCCTTGGGAGCTCTTCCAAAGTTAGCTCCCCTTCCATAGCTTATAAATCCAATTGTTAAAGTTTTTAAGCTGGTTTAAGATATTAAAGAGTGATTAAGTCCAATTAAGCTCAATCATGAGCTTAGAGACTCATGAGAGCTGAATAGCTTATAAGGGCTTATTGAGCTTTAGCTTAAAACTAAATAAGAAAAATGAGAGATTATGAATTAGAGAAATTTTGAGAGATTAAATCAACTGAAATTTCATTATAATAAAGCTTGCTTACATTACTTAAAAGAAAGATTACAAGATTGAAAACAACATTTAAGCTATGAATTGAAAATTAAGCTAAAGCTAAATCTAAAAGCTACGTCTAAAAAACTAACTAGGGTCCTTTGTGTGTGAGAGGTGAGGCCTTTTTATAGGCTGCAGGGGAACCTTCTAGGTCCCTTTCCTTGCTGCCTACTTCTCTTGATCTCAGCCATCAATTCCTTCAATGATTAGATATTGGTCTTGAGCCGTTGGATTGATTTGTGGACACCTGCGGATTGCCAGCATGTCATTCTTTGATGTGACATGCTGTGCTAGTTCTGTGAGTAGATTAGCACAAAAACCCACTATTATTTGTGCTTTCACCATGGCTGACATGGCTTGAGCTTGATCTTGAGCTAATGAATCCCTTGGAAAGACAGATTTGACTCTTGCCTTGCACTTATGAGCTCTTTAATTGACTAAAGGACCCTTCAATTCTCATTTGCCCCTTGATTTACCCTGGATAGTGAGTTGTAAGTATTGATGAATAGTAAAAAAAAACTTCGCACCCATTTTTTGGCAGTTAAAAACTGTTATAACTTAGGGATATTACACAAATGGCCCTTGTCCTTCTTTTCTCTTAGTTATAAATCACTTTTGGAAATTGCAAAACCAGCCCTTGTGGTTTATTAAAAGGAGAAAGTAGGCTAGTAACTTAGGCTTTTAGGATCCGGATAGGGTTTCTAGGTTTTAAGAGGCCCATTAAGCTTTCCTGTGCCCAATAAGGGAGGAGGGGACATTTTTCGACTTTTGTGAGAGTTGAGGGACCAAAGTGAAACATTTTGAGGATTTGTCTTTTGTGTTTGACTTAGTTTGACCATCTTTGACCTTATTTTTGACCATCTTTGATGATTACTTTTCTTGGCTGATTTTGACTGAGGCTTGACTTTTCTGGCTTCGGCTTTGATCACTCTTTTGTACTCTTCTGATTCTCGTGTCCGTGCTTGCCCGTTTTTGACTGTTTTCTTGTGATTTTTGATATATCCATACCTGCACACACAAAACATAAATACAAGCATATTTTTGCCATTTTTGGTCTGTTTTGGGTTTATTTGGGTTATTTTAGGTACAAACGGATATGTGTATTCTCTTAATTTTGAGCAATCAAATAAGCACTTCAAAAGCTGAAACTACTTAATCTGAAACCTTGACCAAAATGCTACTTAAAAGTGCTTTTTGAAAATACTTTTGAAACCTTTTGCTTATTGGAAAAGCTTAACAAAAAGACAATTTACTCAGCTTTTTCTGAGTTTTGGTTTTTTAACTGAAAAGAAAATTGGTTGATTTTAAAAACCAAAACAGATAACATATTAAGCTGTATTTTAAAAAACTAATTGCAAACTAATAAAATATGAGATTAAAACTACTTAAATGCTGAAGATCAAAAGCTCAAACTTATATTATCCTATTGAGTTTTACACTAGAAAATGACTTATTTGCTAAAAAAAACTGCTGATGCAATTGACACTTTTTTAAACCTTAACTCTAATCTTTTTTAAATGCAGACAAGAAACTTGATCCTAGATGACTCAAAGAAGCTAGTTAAATGCATTTTTGATAGGTCTAACTCATATAAACTAATTAAGCTCCAAATGCAAGCTAAACCTGAACTAACCTTTTCTGATGCAACCTAGAGACTAGAAAACTTATGCAAACTATATTAGACCTAATAAAACTTACTAAACCTGCATTTTTTAACTTACTAAACCCAAAACAAATGACCAAAGAGGCACAAGCAGTACTAAGTACTGCTAATCCCAAACACCCCTTTAAACATAGAAAATTCTATTTAAGCTTTTGAAATTAAGATTTAAAACTCAAAACTTAATTACCAGGCTACACACAACTTATAACAACCTAAATGAACATATATCAACCAACAAATAAGCCAGAATCAAAGATCTTAAAGCTATGCTAATATTTTTAGTTTTTTATGATTATATGACAGATTAAAGTGAAAACTAAGATCTACACTAATTTAAGCTAAGACAGGTGATAAAATAAGTTTATTAAGTACAATAAGACAATATCTAACGTAAATAAGCTAATGAATAAGCAGAATAAGCAAATGATAAACAACTAAGCAGATTTAAGCTGGAATATTAAAATAGAAAAGGAAATAGGGAACTAACCAAAACCTTAGTTAAACAAAGGTTGAAATTGCTCAAAGAGCTTATCTACTAGCTCTGGCTTATTGTTAATAAGCCAGTATAAGTCCAATGAACTCTTCCATTTCTAGTCCATCATCCAAAAAGCTCCAAGTCCAATAAGCAAGGGTATTTTAAGCTGATTTTAGATTTAAGTAGATTAGGTACTTATTAAAACTCAAATCCAAGCTTATAGACTTGTATGAGCTTATGAAAGCTTATGTAACTGTAGCATACATTTGAGAGTGAAGTGAGCTTAATAGTAGAACAATTTGTGACATCTGTGTTTCTTCTGTGAGTGTCTCAAGTGTAATTATTCCTTCCCCGTGTGCTTCTTCACAATCAATGTGTGTCCCCTTTATGGGTTTTGTCCAATGAGAATACTTGAATGATGTTTAACCCTGCCCATGTGTTCTTTGTCACTTGAATTACCTCTCCTATCCCTCAATTGTGAATTGCCCTTTGATTTGAGGAGAGGGTACTTTGGGGAAGATTATGAACAGTGCACATAAGTTACCCGCCTATTTAAACTATTATTTTTGGAGATTTGACTGAAGGTTGGGTAGGGGTTAACTTGGGCTTTTGGGTTGGGCCATGTTTAAAGGTTTTGGGCTTGGGTTTAATTTTAGTAAATGGGTATTGGGTTAATGGTAAACCGGATATGGGTTAATAAGGGTTTTAGCCCGTTTAGGTTAGGGACCATTCATGTAATTTTGGAATTTATGAGGGACTGATTTGGGAATATTTGGAGTTTTTGTCTTTTTGTGGTTTGACTTAGGTTGACCAAAGGTTGACTTGAGTTGACCACTTTTGACTTTTGATAGCTTTCTCCCGGCTCTTTGCGTGCTCTTCCGTTCCCGTGTCCGTGTTTGTCCGGTTTTGACCGTTTTCTTGTGATTTTTGCTTTATCCGTACCTACACAATCACAAAGACAAAACAAGCAATATACAAGCATTTTAAGCACAATTTTGTCTTTTTAGGGCCATTTTTGATATAAAACGGATATGTGTTTTCACACATATCAGTTTCCATACTATATGTTGCTCTGGTGGGGATGAAATATGCTGATTTGGTAAGGCGGTCTATAATGACCCAAATTGTGTCATGTCCGCTTGATTTTTTAGGTAGTTTTGTAACTAAGTCCATGTCGGATGGATTTTGACATTTTGCTTTAACTCTAGAGCATGTCAAACACTTTCCAACATATTCAGCGATGATCGCCTTCATGTTAGGCCACCAATAAAGTTTCTTTAGATCCTGATACATCTTGTCAGAACTTGGGTGGATGGAATACTTTGATTTATGGGATTCATGCATGATCAAGTCCCTCAAACCACTAAAGAATGGTAACCAACTTCGGTTCTTGATACATCGAGTTCCATCAGGATGTACTTCAAATGCTTTGTCCATTCCTTTTGGTTCTCAGCTTTAATGTTTTCTTCTTTGATTGCCTCGGTTTGGGCTTCGAGTATTTATGATTGGTAATTTTGGGTGAACGGTCATGACTAATGCTCTAACTCAGAGTGGTTTGATTCATTCCTTTTGGCTTAAGGCATCTGCTATAACATTTGCCTTTCCAAGATGGTAGCGAATCTCACAATCGTAATCTGCGAGCAATTCTAACCAACGGCATTGTCTCATGTTCAATTCTTTTTGATCAAGTATATGTTGAAGGCTTTTATGGTCAGTGAACATAGTACACTTTGTGCCATACACATAGTGTCTCCAAGTTTTAAGAGCGAACACTACTGCTCCCAATTCGAGGTCGTATGTAATATAGTTCTCTTCTTTTAACCCTCGACCCTTTAAAAGGCTGCAACATCGGTTGTGAGCCGGCAAGATGCAGCAAACTTTTATCAGTCTCGGATCTTTATTTTACTATGGGCTTTCTTTTAGAAGACTACCACATCAGTTGTGAGCCGGCGAGAGGTAAATAAAGCTTATTATCAGCCCACACTTTTATATTTATTTTTATTATCATTTTAACTTGATTTTTAAAGAAGATTTCTTTTGAAAATTCTAGTATAAATTGAACTAAGACATAAATTTTATGCAAATATTAACATAAAAATTGTTGATTTAAGTTTAGACTCCAAAAACATCACGTATATTAAATCCTATTAAGAGCTTAATGGTAGAAAAAGCAACAAGTTACATGCTGAGCCTCTTAAGATTGATTTCAAAAATCATTGTTTTATCATCCTACCCATACAAACTCGAGTCATTTTTTTGTTTTTCGCGAAAATTGCGAACGCTTAGCCTAAAAGTTAAGGAACAAGCTAGAGCTCAACACGCTCGATCAGGTCAAAATTTACTCTTATTCTTACCCAGCAAGAAAGTCAAAATTATGACAAAAATACTTATTTTATTTTTGAGTTTTTTTTAAAAAAAATTTCATATTTTTTTTGTTTTTGAAAATTTTGTGGGAAACCGGCGTACGTGAGAACAACGGCAAAAAGTAGGCAAGATAATATCGAAGATATACAACCCCATACAAAAATCAAACATTGTCCTCAATGTATCCTAGCCTAAACATTAAAAACCCCCATACAGAACTCAACAAGGTCGATAGCATAACTCAAACATGACGAAAGAATCACAAATATCGTTAAGCCGTTTATTAAGTGTGCTAAAAGATAATATGTTAGATGATAATAATCTTTAGGAATATCGAAATTCCTCATACAAATGTGCAAGCAAAGCTAGGAGCTCGAAGTGGACCGGGACAAACACCGAAACACGAGAGTCTTTAGAAAAGTTGGGTCAATCCTGCAAACAATCACAAGTACAAACAACAAACCTAAGGAACGGAAGAGTACAAGCCTCCTCACAACACATTAGAAATAAGAAAGAAAATGGATAAGCATGGGGTGCCTCCCACGAAGCGCAGTAGGTTTTGGTAACCGATTCACAAAGCCTGACTCGATTCTGAATTATTCGCCTTAGGAGAGCAATACTTGAATAAGAAACTTCCATTGAAAACACCACCGACTCTAGATAAGAAAAATGAAAAATGAAGATGCCGGGGTCAAAAAAGAGATCCTCACTCCCGAAAGAGAGAATAAAAGGAGAATCCTCGGGGTATGTGAAAATCAGGAGAAAAATCTGAACACCTTCTTCTAAGTTGAAACAAGCCTCTTTGTTTAGCATATCAAAGTTGTTTATTACAGCCGTATCAGGCTCAAGGAGAATCTTAACATCTGGTGGTTCCGGAGGAGGTCGAGAAGCTAACGGGTTATCTTGATGATCAAGGTTAGGTGACTCATGTTCGGGAAGGAAAGTAGAATTATCCTCATCTTCGGAATCATCATTCTCAACACCTGGTGGAATTAAATCACCCAGAAAAATATCGATCTCTTCTTGAACGGGGATAGGAGATGTGAAAATTGAACTTGGATTAGCATGAAAACTTTCTGGTGATTGGGAAGTTAAAATCTCACAAAGCAAAGTCATAAGACTAAGATATTCCTCATGCTTTCTAGCAATCCTCGAAGGAAAACGCATGATTAAATCACGAAACCAATTCAACCAATGATCAAACAATCATCATTAAACTATAAACTCCAGAAAATTTAAAACCCTAATTTATTTTCATGATTAAACCTAATCCATCATGCTTAGATTACAAGAATTAAAATAAAAACTAGAATTAAACAAAGAATTAGAAAATACCTTAAACCCTAAAAAAAATGTCTCTTTTTTTTCTCTCTAGATCGGTCAAGCAATAGGGGAGGAGGGTTATGGGATTTATTTTGTATTTTTAGGCCCCCAATTAATTATAGATAATATATAATTAGAGTTTGTTTCCTTTTAAAACTCTTTTTTTTCTTTTCTTTCCCCTTATCCTCTTTAAATTTGTTTTTACTATTCATCTATAAAAAATATATATTTTATTTATTTATTTATTAATTACTTAATTATTTGTTTTACCTAAAGTTTTTTATAAAAACCTAAGCTTATTTTCCCATACCTTTTTGCTTAAACGCAATTTACTAGACTTTTAAAAATAATTAACTTTCCAAAAATACTTTTCATTTCACAAATTCACTTTCTAAAAATAGAAAGTCTTCCAAAAACTCTCATATTTTAACAAACTCATTTCTTTCACAAATGACACACTTCCCATTTTAATCCATCACCTAGTTATCATTATTAGAACCTGAAGAAAACAATTTCTCAAATATCCAATCAATTTTATTTCACTTTAGTGATTAAAATAAAATTTCTCCATCAAATAATTTTTTCTCTTAACTTTAACCTCTAAAACCTATACTTATCTCAAATTCTTACACAAAAATTCGTTTACGTATAATTATATACACATTAAACGCGAAAACGTTATTACCTAAATATTTCCTTGTCACCAAAAAGGTGAATGAAATGACTTCACAAAGATTAACACAAAATCCGCAATCCCAATGTGTCGATCACGCTATAATGGATTGATTATCTCCAATCTCACATATCCCCTACCAAACACATATAAACATCGTCATAAACCGTATAATATACATAACCATACATTGCACAGTACCACTTAGGTCACACTACAGTTTGACCGAACCTGCTCATAAGTCGTGGTTGTCACTGTATCCTCAACCTTCAAGAAATTCTCGTCCTAGATTTAACTACTCGAGCATTAGCACTATCGACAAACAACAGAGGACATTAGAACCTCATTTGAATATTGCGTCCTTAAGTAAGCTCTTTTTTTTAAAGGACACGCTTCGGATCCCATCGAACTTTCACTAATGCTGTCATATACACTTTTACTCATGCCATCTCAGGTCCACAACATCATCGGTTCCTTGACAAAACAAGAGTCTTGGTCAAACCTTAACCTGCAACTAACTTCCAAAATCTTGATATATGCCAACTGCTAATGACTTGCTTACCCCACATGGTGCAATTAGCATACACAACAACCCAACGAAAGATGCATCCACTACATGTACCCGCTCGTCATCGAGAAAACTTATCAAAACCCTTCGTTATTGTAACATCGTGTTTTAATCTTTACCTCTCAACTCATCGCTAAACAGATCTGTCTTGAAATTAAGATATAAGATGTTACAAAGCTCAACATATCTAAAGAATCCACGCAAATTCAGGTTTACTCAAACCTTCAGCACCTCCTAATCCAATTCCCGATACTCAGCTAATGGCAGAATTCTCAATCCGAATATAGCCCATCCTCAAGGATCTCAGATATGTGTCCTATTAACTCGGTTCTAGTACGTTGTCTGTCTTTCCAAACATATACACCTCTACGAGGTGAGACTTCAACCACCCATATACTACCAGCATTAATTCAAAAATTCCCACTACTACCAAGTAACTATTGTCAACTATTGGCCTGCCTCAGCTTTTTTCTGTTTTACACTATCTTGTGGGTGTGTTTCTTGTACCGCGAAATCTGATCCATTTAATCACTCCATAGTACGGCCCTTATTACGTAAACCTAAATTCTTTGTCCATACCATGCTTCAAATGAAGCACTATCCTACTAGAATGATAATCCCCACTATAGGAAAGCTCATCTCACGAAAGTGAGTATTTACATTACCTCTAAAATCTACATACTTGTCCCTAAGCATATGCTAGGAATGAGTTGTACTTAGTCAGTCCATTGACTACACCCAATTGCATTGTATCCAATACTCACACTTGGTAACTTGACAATAATATCCTTAGTTATCCTTTCGCCATTCTATCGGGATTAATCTAGGTTGTAGCAACAATCTAAAGACCCTTTATACTCAACTTCCATTTCCGAATACGCTAAATACTTACTACCGCAACTAGCTATATCCTTCTTCATACTCATCCATCGATTAGTTAACCTAAAACCACACAACATCGTATCTGCTCCAGGATGGACGAATATCTTTGTCGTATACGCCTCTTAATAGCCAAGGTCCTTAATCTCTCCAAATGGGGGTCTGAAACCTTGTCTAACCATTTTGAACCTACTTCTCCGTTGTTTTTACACTCGTGGGTCCAAGCCACGCAACATCTTATGTTGACGCGTTCTTTGCTTTGGACATCTTATCTTATACCACCAATATCCTCTTCTCAAACCTAGATTAGATCGTCGTACATCTATCTCGAACTCATTCTTGGCTTCACTCCTTCTTCCTACTCCACGGTACAATATCTACATTTGCCTTTCCCAGATGGTACTTGGCCTCGAAATCCAACTCACTAAATAACATCCATCCATCATCTTTGCCTCATTTTCAATCCGTCGATTGTAAGTGTGTTGGAGACATTCACTGATCCATATAGATTACTCTCATGTATCGTTCATTAATGCCTCTTGTATTATAGGCAAATAACCTACCACCTTAAGTCATGCAATCTTCATAGAACCTTCAGTTGTCACGAAGTACAAGCAAATCACCTTCTCCTTTTTCTAAGCTTGATTCTAAAATCCTTTACTGTCGCGTGTCATGAATATTACTACGAAATCTTTGCCCTTCGGCAATGACCAATATCGCCTCATTACCCCTTGATTCTTCACATCTAGATAGCTTCTCTTTGCTCGCTTCCACGTTGTTAGAAAAACTTCACGTAATCTTCTCTTCCTTCAAGTGACTCCACAATCATCTTCACGTGCGATCGTAACTCCTCTTTGATCCAGGTGACGGTTTAAAAATATCGTGGTATATATACGTTAACTTAGCTTGTCTATTAGCATGACACCGTCATAAACTCCATGAAACACCCGCTGGTGCATTGTTTAACCAAAATGCCTGCCATATAGTTCAATCGTATCCATACGATCCTAAAAACAGTCTTGCTACGTCATTCTCCGTCATTCATTTTTACACCCCTCCTTCATAAAATACCCACAAACTTAACAACAACATCATTAACTATAATATCTTTGAAGAGAGACTATACCCCCCATTTATCTGGCCCACTCCCCCCCAACCCTACCCCTTCACACCCCCCTCTCTTGTCCACATTCCAAACTTAACCACTTTCTTCCTACCAAGCAATACAGAAGCTTCCCACAACAAGTTACCATTTGAACCAACCCTCACCTTGCAACTCTGATATAGCAATTCTATACACGTAAAATATAAAATATATAATATGATGGAAAATTACCAAATTACCCTTGAGGACAAAGGTAAAAAAGGAAAATCTTCACAAATATATATATAGTATAATATGTGTATTAACCGAGAAGTATGATTCCCGGGTCGTTATCCCCAACGATTTATGAAATTGAAACCACGTTCTTGTTTGGACAATGAATTGAATGGAGACAAAGATTGATTTGATTATCTATAACTACTAATAAAAACTGATATTGAAAATAAGCAAGCGAAAGCCAATTAATGCACATTTAACGGGAGCAAATAAAGCGACAAATAAGCAATAAACTAAATTTTAACTCCTAAATGGCAAATTAAAATTTCTAAACCTAAATTAAGGCAAAAGAAAATTTTAGGAAAAAGAAAATTATTTTTTATTATTTTTGTATTTATTATGAATTAAAAAACTAAATAAACCTATTTAAATCCTAGAAAATAGCAAATTAATTCCTAAAAATTCTAAAAAATGATTTTAAAACTTAGAGAAGTCTAAAATACTGTAAAAACTCAGAAAACTATTTTTACTATTTTTTATAATAAAATCCTAATTTTTAAAATTAAATTTAAAAGCTTAAAAATGAAAATAAAAATCTAAAAAAAAGTAAAAATGATTTTTCTGGATGTAAAACTAAAAGTAATTAATCTAATACTAAAAACTATTTTTTTGTATTTTTAAAAGTTATTTTTGTATTTTTTAATGATTTTCGAAAATTAAAATCTAAGAAAAATGATTAAAAATAAAATAATAAAGAGAAAAATACCAAAAAATCAGGGAAAATCCTAAAAGCAAAAAGGAACAAGGGAAAATTAAGAGGGAATCCCCAGCTTAACAAATAAGCTCTAAATTAAGCCAAATAAGCTACGGCTTATTAAATGGGCTTAAGGCCCAAAAGAAGCTTATTAATTAAATGAAAGAAGAAGACAACGGATGAGCTAATGTAGCATGGTGGTAAGGTGTGAGTGTTGTGTGCAAGAGGTCACGGGTTCAAGTCCCATTAACACACTTTTTTGTATTTTTTATTTTTGAAAACTCAAAGAACAAAAGTTGTAGAAACCATTTTTTAAGCAATTTTAATAAAGACACTATAAGCTCAACCTCACAAAATAGCTCTCAAACATCTTGAGAAGTAGGCTGCCTCAGAAAGTAGGCTTTTGAGAGCCAAAAAGCTATGATGCACTAAATAGGACACTCAGACTTCAAATAAGCATTTTTTTTCAAAACCAAAAGCTGTTTTAGAAAGCTTGTGATGTTTGCAACATGTTATGAATAAGCTAATTAACTGAAAACACTTAAAACTAACTGACATTAAAAGACTCTAAATAGCAAAATCAAGAAATTACTCTGAAAGTTCAAAAACATAATTAAGGCTAAAATGCATATAGCTACTTTGAAGCTAGGCTTTTGAAAACTTATCTACCTGCACCATTAAGTACAAAATTTGAATTCTTAAAAACAGATCATATAAGCTAAAACTAAAAATAGAATTAAGAAACCTCTTACTACTGTTTGTTTTTAGATAATTTTAGTGAAACTTTGAATGCAAAATTAACCTTATGATTATAAGCTGAAATTAATAAGCAAGAATTAATTCTATCTAAACCTAATATGTAAATTAGTTAACTCTATGAATTTTACTCCTATCAAAACCTACTTATTGCTAGCTTAATAGTGACCACAAAGAAAGTATGCAGTTTAGGAAGCAGTACCTATCTTTTTAATGCAATTGACATTTGGGGTAAAACCCAAATGCAATTGACCTTAATGGTCAAACCTGCATTTGACACACCCAATGAGTGTAAATGAACACTTAGCAAACAATATCCAAGCTTAGAAAAACTTGGATCTTATAACTCTTAATAGCTTAAAAGGAAAAGTCCCCATGATTGCCAAAACTAATTAAAATCACTTAATCACTAACTTATGAAATCTAATCTATGATAACACTTTTTACTACTGATTTAAAGGGATTTTAAAATAGTTCACAATCTTTTATAAACCATTTTTGACTTTGAAGGTCAAATCACAAATCATACACTCCTTTAAAACATATGAAAACTTCAATTTAGCTTATGAAATGAATACCTTAATAATTGAAATTGAAAACCAGATTATAAAATTTTAAAAATAAAAAAAAAAAAAGACTAATATTAATCTATTAAGCAAATATTATTATTGATAATAAGCAAAATCTATGAGCTAAACTAAGCTTAGTATTTTTGATTTTTTTTAGACATTTAAAATGAATTTATCAAACAACTTGACCTATGAAAAAACTTTGTTTAATTACTCTAACCTACAATTCCTAACAAATTAATCAACTAGAGATTAAATCGACAATAACACCAAAAGGACACTAACTTAGTACTAACTTTGGGGTTAGTTACTGTTTAGTTCCAAACTCCCTTAAACATCTCAACTTCCATTTTAGCTAGCAATTAAGATCTAGTGAAACTTCCTCAAAGACCCAATTGTTAGACCAGCTTTACAGACTTTGTTTAAATGTATTTTTAACTATTAATTAAGCTAGAAACCAAGATCTAAAGACTATGCTTATATTTTTTTTTGGTTTTTATTGATTTATAACACAAAATGAGTAAAACTATGGTCTAACCTACTTAAGCTGAAAACACACAGCCAAGTACATAAGTCAAAAAGTACAATATCAAGAGTGCGCAAATAAGCTAACACTTAAGCAAAATAAGCAGTTTTAGACTAGTAATTTAAGGACAAAAGAAGTAAATGAAAACTTACAGCAGACCTTAGCTAAACAAAGGTAGTAGTGCTCAAAGAGCTTTGTCTACAGCTCTAGCTTGTCTAAAAGACAAGCTAGTATAAGTCCAATAAGCTCTTCCAGATTTAGCTTATCATCCAAAAGCATAGATCCATTAAGCAAAGATTATTAATTGATTTTAAAGTTTAAATAGATTAGATGATTAATTCAGCTAAAATCTAAGCTTAGAGACTTAGATGAGCTTGTGAGAAGCTTGTCCAACAATAACAGCTTATTAAACCATATTTGAAGAAAAATGAGCTTATGAAAGAGTTAAGAGCTTAATAAGAAACTTTGTATTATATAGAAAACAACTGATTACAATACTTGAATTAATAACATTACATTAGAGAGTACCTAGCTAAAAATATTTTTGAAAGAAAAATTACATAAGCAAAATAAGCTAAAAATTACAAACTAACTATCTCTTTGATGTGTGTGAGAGTGAGGCTATTTATAGCCATCTACTGAAGCTTCTAGTGTCCGTAGTTTGTTACTGCTCCTCTCAAAATTTAATCCCCCTGCCCTTCATTCTTCAATACATGGAATGTCGTAATCTTGCCGTTAGATCACATCTTAGCTCACACGGATTGCCAGCGTGGCAATCCGTGATTGTGACAGGTTTGTGCTTCTTTTGTGAGTAGCCCGAGTGTAAAAATCCCTTTCTTTTGTGCTTCTTCACTCTTGCCCGTGTGTCACATCAAGTGGGTTTGGACCAATGAGAACATTTTGATGACGTTTTACCCTGCCAACGTGTACTTTCACCCTTGAATTACCCAATCGTGTGGCCAATTTGTATTTGCCCTATGTTTTTACCTTCGTGGTTAAAGGTTGAGGATGATGAACAGTAACAACTGTCATTCCCGCCTTTTTTTTACCCTGTTATATGTTTGAGATATTTGACCAAGGGTTGGGCTCGTTGACTTGGGTTAATGAACCAAAAAATGGGCCAAGGGTAAGTGTTTTGGGCTTGGATTCGGGTAAAGGTTTAAATAAAGAAATAAAGCCCGTTTGGTTTAGGGTTTATTTTGCACTTTTGTTAAACTTGAAGGACTAATTTGGTAAATTTTTGAGTCTTTTGTCTTTTTGTAAGTTTGACCAGGTTGACCAAAGGTTGACTGAAGTTGACCATGAGTTGACTTTGTTTGACTATTGATAGAAAACTTCTGGCTCTTTGTGTGCTCTTCCGTTCTCGTGTCCGTGTTTGTCCGGTTTTGACCGTTTTCTTGTGATTTTTGCTTTATCCGTACCTACACAATCACAAAGACAAAACAAGCAATATTCAAGCATTTTAAGCATAATTTTGTCTTTTTAGGGCCATTTTTGATATAAAACGGATATGTGTTTTCACACATATATCAACATCCCAAAAGCTAAGCGTTTACCGTGTTCACGCAAAAAATTATATGCCTTATAAATAAATACCTTAAACACTTCCCAAACTACCTTTTTGAAAGTAGCACGATTGTTTTGCTGGGAGAGAGGTAAGGACAATGTGACGAAGTTTAAAACACCCTCTATTTTCCCATTTTTTCTAAAAACTTTTTCATTTTTTATTATATAATTGAGATTATTTGATTTTTCATTTTTCCTCTAACTATTAAGGATCAGACAAGACGATTTTGATCGGAGAATGCCCCAAAAAGGATAAATTTCATTCGTCCCGACGTTTTCACTTACGCTCAAACCAAGCTTAAAACAAAATCACAGCATAAATATGAGTTAAGATGCTAACACTACTCATATTTGCACTTGTAGAACTTTTTTCCCTCCCGACATTATTATATCTTTATGTGTGCTGTGCTATAATAGAATTTCACCATGGATCAAACGTTTGCAACTTACTGTGTTCACGTTTGCCTAAGAATATGAGTTTGAGGCGAGATCTCCCATTGTAGCGACTTTCGGTCTCGGACAAATCCTAACTTACGGCTAAGTGACCAGGCTTTTGACACCTCACAGAGACTAGTATTGGGACTCACGGACCTTAGGTTTCAAAAACTCTCAGGTTCTCGGATTTCATTGCTTATAAATCGAATAGTCAAGTGCAAAATCATATTGAATTTGACAGGAAAGAAATCTATTTATTATTCAAACTTAATATAAAAACATTTATGCAATTGTAAACCCTCGACCTTTTAGAAGGCTGCAAACATGGTTGGTTGAGCCGGCAAGATGCAGCAACTTTTATCAGTCTCAGATCTTTATTCTCCTATGGCTTTCTTTGAAGACTACCACATCGGTTGTGAGCCGGCAAGAGGTAGTAAACTTTTATCAGCCCACAACTTTTATCATTATATTTTTATTTTTTCATTCATCACCAATTATTTATTTATTTATTATTTTTTTATCTTATTTAAAGAGGGCTTCTTTTGAAAAATTCAAGTAGTAAATTTGAACTAAGACTAAAATTTTGCTCTATTATACATAAAAATTGTTGTTTAAAGTTTAATCTCACAAAAACAAACACGTATATTAATCATGGTTAGAGCTTATGGGAGTAGTGAGAAGAATACAAGTTACATAACATGAAGCTTCTTAAGTATTTCCAATAAGCTTGTTTAGGCATTCCTACTTTCATACCTAACCTTACCATTTTTTCGTTCTTCACAAATCGCGTTAGGGCCTTAGCCTAAAAGTTAAGGAAAGCGATGAAGCTCAAACGCTCTCGATTGGTGTTCAAAATGTGACTCTTAGTCTTACCCAACAAGAAAGTCCAAAATTGTGGAACAAAACACTTGTTTATTTTTGAAAATTTTAAATTTTTTCATATTTTTGAAAATTTTGTGGGAAAACGGGGTACGTGAGAACAACGGGTAAAAGTAGGCAAGATCATATCGAAGATATACTACCCCATACTAAATCAACTACTGTCCTCAATGTTCTGAGCCTAAGACTTAAAAAACCTCATACTAGAATTCAAAAAAGGTCGAATGTATTAACTCAAACAGGAAGAACCAGTATCACAAAAAATCTTTAGTCATTTATTATGTTGAAGAAAGTATCACAAAAATCTTAAGCCGTTTATCAAGTGTGCTAAAAGATAAATGTTAGTCGATAATAATCTTTAGGATATCGGATTTCCCCAAACTAATGGCAAGCAAAGGCTAGGAAGCTCGAGTGGACCGGGACAAAACACCGAACACGAGAGTCTTCAGAAAATTTTAGGTCAATCCTGAAAACAATCACAAGCACAAACAACAAGAATCGGAAGAGTACAAACCTCCTCACATCACAATAGAAATAAGAAAGAAAATAGAAAGATAAGCATGGGGTGCCTCCCACGAAGCGCTTTGTTTTTGGTAACCGAGTCACATAGCTTGACTCGATCCCCGAATTCATTCGTCCTTGGAGAAAGTGTGGAGATCCTAGACTACCTTGGGTGGTAAGTCCCCTCCGAAGTAATGCTTCACACGATGACCATTCACCTTAAAGTTCGGACCATCGGGTTGAGATAACTCAATTGTTCCGTATGGAAAAACTTTGGTGATGGTGAAAGGTCCTGACCAACGAGTTTTAAGCTTTCCCGAGAATATCTTTAGACGAGAGTTGAAGAGTAAAACTCGATCACCAACATTGAAAATGCGGTTTTTGATCTTTGAGTCGTGAAGCTTCTTCGTCCTCTCTTTATAAATCAAAGAATTCTCGTAAGCTTGATCACGAAGCTTATTAAGCTCATTAAGTTGAAGCTTTCAGTGATCACCCGCTGTTTTAAGATTGAAATTAGCATGTTTCAAAGCCAAATATGCTTTATGCTCTAATTCGATAGGTAAATGGCAAGACTTTCCGTACACTTATAGGGCGTACAACCAATCGGTGTCTTAAAAGCAGTACGAAATGCCCATAAAGCATCATCTAGTTTGTCGGACCATGAGGCACGGTTTTCTCCAACCGTCCTTTCTAGAATATGTTTCAAACCACGATTGGACACTTCCACTTGACCGCTCGTTTGAGGGTGATAAGCAGTAGATAGACGATGAGTGACCCCATACTTAGACATTACTTTAGCAAACTGATCATTACAAAAATGGGTCCCATGATCGCTTATAATAGCTCTAGGTGTTCCGAATCGGGCGAAAAGAGATTTCAAAATTTTACTACAACTCTAGCATTATTTATGGGGAGCGCCTTTGCTTCAACCCATTTTGAAAGATAATCAACGGCTACGAGGATGTATTTATTCCCATGTGAAGTCAGAAATGGTCCCATGAAATCAATACCCCATACATCAAAGATTTCACAAACTTAGATAGCGTTTTGAGGCATCTCATCTCGTTATGAGATTTTGCCTTGTCTCTTACACGTATCACAAGATTTGATCATTGTATGGGCATCTCGATATATGGTAGGCCAAAAGAAACCGGCATCAAATACTTTTCGAGCGGTGAGATTGGCACTATGATGGCCCCCGGTGGGTCCTTCATGACAAGCTCTGAGAATATCAATAGCTTCTTGCCCATGCACACACCGTCGAATGATTTGATCCGCACAAATATGAAAAAGATAGGGATCATCCCAGAAATAATGTTTAACGTCCTTGAAAAACTTCTTCTTTTGTTGAGTCGTCATTCCTTTGATGATAAAATTCCCCGCATGGTAATTTGCATAGTCCGCAAACCATGGGGTACTTCCATTTGATATAACTCCAAGAGTCTCTAAAGGAAAATGTTCATTTATGTCTTTGTTTTCTAACACATCCTTATGAGGATTCTCAAGTCTAGATAAATGATCAGCCGCAAGGTTCTCACTTCCTTTTTTATCACGGATGGTGATATCAAATTCTTGTAGGAGAAGAACCCACCGGAGCAACCTCGGCTTGGCGTCTTGTTTGTTTATAAGGTACTTTAAAGCCGAGTGATCCGTATACACTATGCTCTTAGATAAGACAAGATATGGCCAAAACTTTTCAAAAGCATACACAACGGCAAGCATTTCCTTTTCCGTGGTAGTGTAATGAATTTGAGCTTCTGTCATTGTCTTACTAGCGTAATGTATAGGCTGAAAGTGTTTCATCTTTTGTTGTCCTAAAACCGCACCAATCGCGAAATCACTTGCGTCACACGTGAGTTCGAAAGGTAGGTTCCAATCCGGGACAACTAAGATCGGAGCTTCGGTAAGCTTTTTTTAAGAGTCTAAAAAGCATCAATACAATCCTTAGAAAATACAAACGGTGTTTCCTTCTCAAGAAGGTGAGTCATTGGTCTAGCTATTTTGGAAAAGTCTTGGATAAAACATCGGTAAAAACCCGCATGACCTAGGAAACTCCTAACACCTTTTACGGTAGTCGGGTGAGGTAGCTTAGCGATAACATCGACTTTAGCACGATCGACCTCAATTCCTGACTTTGAAATTTTATGTCCTAACACAATTCCTTCTCTACACATAAAGTGACACTTCTCCCAATTAAGAACTAAATTCGTGTCTTCACACCTTTTTAGCATCTTTTCTAAATTGGAGAGGCATGAATCAAAACTATCCCCAAAAACCAAGAAATCATCCATAAACACTTCCATAGTCTTTTCGATCATATCATGGAATATGGCCATCATACACCGTTGGAAAGTACCGGGAGCATTACACAAGCCAAATGGCATGCGACGGTACGTGAATGTTCCATACGGGCATGTGAAAGTAGTTTTCTCCTGGTCTTGGGGATCTATTGGTATTTGGAAATACCCTGAAAATCCATCTAGAAAACAATAAAACTCATTTCCGGCTAATCTCTCTAACATTTGATCCATAAATAGCAATGGAAAAATGATATTTTCGAGTCGCTTCATTTAACTTCCTATAGTCGATACAAACTCTCCACCCGGTAACTAAACGTGTCGGAATTAATTCATTCTCTTCATTAGCAACAATGGTTATTCTACCTTTCTTGGGAATACAATGCACTGGACTAACCCATGGGTTGTCGGAGATCGGGTAAATCATACCGGCATCAAGAAGTTTTAAGACCTCCTTTTTTATTACCTCGTGAATTTTTGGGTTAAATCGTCTTTGACTTTGAACCGTGGGTTTGTAATCATCCTCCATCAAGATTTTGTGTATACAAAAATGAGGGTCGATACCCTTGATGTCGGTGATTTTCCAAGCAATGGCCCGTTTATGAGATTTAAGCACCTTTAAGAGAGCTTCTTTTTCATCATCTTTTAAACCTTTTGCAATAATCACTGGTAACTTGTCATTTTCTTCCAAGTAAGCATATTCCAAGTGAGATGGTAAATCTTTTAACTCTAATTCCGGAGGCTCTTCAATTGAAGATTTCGCCTTGATAACTTCACTTTGTTTAACGTCCATCGGAGGGAGTTGAAACGGGTCATTATTTAACAAATTTTCAATTAAGCAAATATCTTCCTCCGGATCGCAATCGGCATGATCAATTTCTGGTGAAATTGAATCATCCTTAAGATAAGCTTCAATCTCTTCTATAATGAATTCGGAAGTAAGAGGCTCAGACGTCGGGGTGGGATTTCCACCCGAAGAATCATTATTAGAAAATCCTAGTAATTTCGGAGCATACTCCTCACAAACTGCATCAATGATGTCAATTCGATTTACCGACTTATCATTTGTAAAGGAGTATCTCGTGGTTTGATCTAGATTAAAAGTGACGGCTTCGTTATCAACCCAAAGGGTTATTTCTTCTCTATAAACATCAATTAAAGCACGACTGGTCCTAAAAAAGGATCTCCCAAGTATGATAGGTACTCGAGGATCGGCTTCGAAATTGACAACAACAAAGTCGGTAGGAAAATGGAACTTTCTCACTTTAACGTAAACGTCTTCAGCGAGTCCTTTAGGATGGGTTATAGATCGATCTGCTAACTCTAAAGTCATCCGAGTTGGTGTAAGTTCGGGTAGGGAAAGATTTTTCCAAAAGGAAATAGGCATAAGATTTATGCTTGCGCCAAGATCGACCAAGGCGTGACATACATCCATTCCTGTAAAATTACATGGAATAAGAAACCTGCCAGGATCTCCAATCTTTTCGGGAAGCTTTTTGAGGAGCATCGCTGAGCAATTCTCGTTCAACGATATCTTAGCTAATTCAAGCAACTTTTCCTTATTCATGAGCAAATTCCAAATCGTGGGAGCAAATCTTGGCATAAAAAACAAAGCATCTGCGAAACTTATGTCAAAACGCAAATCTTGAAACATTTGAAAAATCTTCTCTTTTTGATACAAAGCTTTTTCATGAAAATTTTCTTGGTTAAGTTGAGAAGGATATGGAATATTTGGCTTAGGTAAACTCTTAGGAACATCAGGTTCCGGAATGGGAGTGGTTTTAGGCAAAGTCTTTGGAACATCGGGTTCCGGAATAGAAATAAGGGTAACCGGAGGTGGGGTTTGAGCGGTACTTCCTTGAAAATTAGATTGCTTCTTTTCCGTTGTCTCCTCGGTTTCTCGTTCCACTACCTTTTTAGGAGAAGGATTAGTAGGAATCGAAGGTCCCTCGTAAGCAACACCACTTCGAGTAGTGATCGCTTTCATCTCACCCTTCGGGTTTGGAATGGTATTACTCGGAAGAGTACCCGAAGTTGAGGCTTGTCTTTGAAACAATCCACATATCATGTTTTGCAAATTATTTTGAAAGGTAGTTTGTTGATTCATCATGACGGCTTGTTGAGATTTTATCGTGTTTTGAATTTCATTCTTAAGGTCTCCTTTCAACGAGTTGATTTGATTTTGCATGTTTCTCATCATTTGATCATTAGTTCTCTTGTAACTTGAAAACTCATTTGAAAACTCTTGTTGAACTTGATTATTAGGAACTTGAAAAGGTTGGTTTTGAAATCCTTGATTTTGAAAATTTGGAGCATGATTATTTTGAGCTTGAAAACCTTGATTACCATGAAAATTATTTCCCCGATTAAAATTATTCCCTTGACCTTGATTTTGATTAAACCTATTTTGACCATTGTTTTGCACCGGAGCAAAACCGGGTGGTGCCATTTGGTTACTAACACGGTTTGGAGGGTTAACTTGATTGTAAGTACCCGTTGCCGCACAAACACTAGATTGATTGTTATCGGTATTAGGACAATTGTACCAAGCATGAGGCCCACTACAAGTAACACAAATTTCCTCAACCGCTTTAACCGGAGCAGGAGTGACAACGTTTTTAGAAACAATTTCAACTAAGGTCGAAAGTTGGTCCGCAAGCTTATGAATTCTGTCATCCGTTTTACTAACACTTTCCCTAGAAGTCGTATTCATCCTAGAAACATTTGATTTATTTCGTGAATAACGAACTTTCGATTTATTCTCAATTATGTTCAAAGCTTCTCTAGTCGTCTTACTTAACAAATTTCCACCCGCCGCGGCATTTAAGGAATCTTGATCATTCTCGTTTAAACCGTTATAGAAGGTATCAACTTGAGTTAACTCCGTAAATCTGTGGTGACGACAAGCTCTAAGCATTTCCTTAAATCGTTCCCATTCTTCACTAAAAGTCTCCTTGAATTTTTGTGTAAAACGAGAAATTTCATTCTTTAAGTGACTGGTTTTCGAGGGATGGAAAAATTGATTCACAAATTTGGTTACGAGATCCTTCGAAGTCAAGATCGAATTAGGTGGTTCTTTTTCGTACCAAACTTTAGCGGCCCCCTCGAGTGAATATGGAAACATCATTAGCTTAATAACATCGTTTGGCACATCTCTAAATCGTAAAGTCGAGGTAATCCTTTTGAAACTATTAATATGAGCGTGGGGATTTTCCCTCTCATAACCGTGAAACGGGCTAGCTTGAACTAGTTGTAACAAATTTGTTTTAATCTCAAAATGATCCGCATTAATTTCTAAGTGAAGATCCTAACGATGGCTAGTGTAGCACAATGGTTAAGGGTGTGGGATAAAAAACGCTTGGTGAGGGTGGTAGAGGTCCCGGGTTCGAGTCTTGCTCACCCGGGGCTTCCCACTATCCCAAGTGTTTTAATTTTTGCCATTTTTTACAACTTTTGAAAATACTTAAAAATAAGCAACTTTGCAAAACAACTATTTTTATAAACCTAAAATAAGCACAGAAATAAGCTAAATTAGACAGAAAAGCTTTTTACTCTTAAAGGCTTAGAATGCTAACTGTTTGGGCAATTTAAGCACTAAAAAGCAAATGAAAAGGGCAAATAAGCTAAGACAAGCTTAACACCTAACCTATTAAGCAAATACAAACAAAAATAAGCAAGGAAATTAAGCTGAAAAAGCTAAAAACGACAGAATACTTAAAAGGGCTTAACAACACTAAGGTTTTTAAGCTATATGCAAAATATAGCTAAAAAAGTTCTAACCTAAGGGAAATAAGCTAAAATGACTTTACACAACCTATAAGATATATTAAACCTAAATAAGCTAGGAAAATAATCAGATAAGCACAAATTAGCCAAATAGCACTTAAGCTAAAAACTGCATACAAACAGCAAGGGTTGCACTTTTTGAGCTTAAAAATAAGCTCAAAGATGGAACCTTAAGAAGATAAGCTTTATTCTACTATAAAGCCTGTCCTAAAAAGCTACATGAAATAGCTTTTAAAAATCATTTTGAAAATCAATTACTCAATGAAAAAGTGGCTTGAAAACAGCTTATTGTTCTTAGTATATGCTGAGTAAACTTTGGAAAAGACAACTAGCAACTTTTGAGCTTAAAGACAGATAAGCAAATAAACTTTTAGGTACAAAATAAGTTGAGAGAGATTGACATTGACCTTAAACCTACTAGTATACTAAGTATGAAAAGCTAAAAACTAATTTTACCTACTGATTTTTAAGCTAGAAATTGGCTGTTTGCTGTTTATCACTGCTGATGCAGTTTGCACAATTATGACCAAATCCTAACTCTAATAATTGCAGGCTAGAAGAACTTGCTTCTAAACTTATATGACATTAAACTAAGAGCAAATTAACTATTCAAGCTAAAAAACATCAAACTTAGCCAAGCTTAAGGATCTGAGGCATTAATGACTTCAATATTTATAAAATACTTTCAAAATATGATCAACTCTAGATTAAACCTACATGCAACTTTAAATCCTGATTTCTTAAACCTAGAAATGAGATTTAACATGGTTTTAAAGGTTCAAATGGCCATGGACAGTATTAATTTGAGTTGATACTGTCATAAGCCAAACACCCCTTTAACTCATTAAACCTCATAATAAGCTTATGAAATTGAAATTTAAAGCTCAAATTGCTAATACCAGATACTGCAGAGCTAAAATTAGACCTAAAAAGCAAATGTACTCAAGTAATTAAGCTTAATTAAAAGCTAACACCAATAAGCTAATATTTTTGGGTTTCTTATGGCAGATTTTATAATATAATAGCAAACTGTAATTAGCTATTAAAAACATATTAAGCATCAAATGATTTAAATAAGCAATATTAAGCAGATCTAAGCCTACAAATAAGCATACAATAACCAGATGAAGCAGATTAAAGCTAATAGTATAAATTTAAGCTAGAATGTAAAGAAGAAACTTACAGGAGGCTTTGCTCTAAACAACGCTAAGATTAAGCTCAAATGAGCTATCAACAAGCTCTAGCTTATCACAAGGATAAACTAGTATAGTCCAATAAGCTCTTCTAGGGTAAGCTTATCATCCAAAGTAACCAAATCCATCCATAGCATATGTATTAAACTGTTTTTAAATGTGTGAGTAACTTAGTGATCAATTTGAGTTCAATCTAATCTGAGAGATTAGATGAGCTTGAGATGAGCTTGTAACAAGCTTATGAAACAGTAACATCTTATTTAACAAAATTTTGTATAAAAGTAAGCTTGAGAAAAGTAAAGTGCATAATAAGAAAACTTGACTTCTATTAATAAAAGAGCTGATTACAATAGTGAAAAAAGGAAAATTACATGTAGTAAACAATAAGCTAAAAAATAGTTTTAAGAAAAAATTACATTAGCTAAATTTAATTAGCTAAAATATTAAAAATCTATCTAACTAGCTACCCTTTGTGTGTGAGGAAGCTTGCATATTTTTAGCTGAAAGATAAGCTTTATGTTTTCTCTCACACATGCTCTCAAGCCTTTGATCTCGTCCCTCCTTTAAAGCCAATCATTTGATCCTTTGTTTAAGCAGTTGGATCAAATAAGTGAGCACACGGATTGCCAGCCTGGTAATCCGTATGTTAGAGTACTTGTGCTTCTTTAGCAAAAGATTTAGTGTAAAATTTCCATTCCTTGTGTGTTTCCTTGACTCCGTGTGCCATACCCTTGTCTCGGCTTGACCAATAGAAGGGTTTGGTGACGTCTAACTTTGCCAGCTCATAGCTTAGTACTCGAATCTTGATGCCACATTATCAATTTGAATTAACCCTTTGATTTTATGAAGGTAAAAATGAAGACGATAGATGAATAGTAAAAATGGTTTTTCCCGCCCCTTTTTTTCTTTTTATAACTTTGTTGACCCGGGGTGTTGATTTGGGCTCGGGGTTTATTTTAAAAGGAATTGGGCCGGGTGTTTGGGCTTGGTTATAAGGGTTTTGTTATAAAAGACTAACGACCGTTAGTCCTTTATTAATAAAAGGCTAACGGGGTTAGGGTTTTTGGGACTTTTTGTGAATTATGATTTAACATTAAGGGTTTTTATGGTATTTTGAGGATTTTATCTTTCATGGGTTGACCAAGGGTTGACTTTTGATGACCTTTTGCTAGAAACTTCGGTCTTGTGCACTCTATCCGATTCAGTGTCGTGTTTGTCTGGCTTTGAACGTTTCTTGTGATTTTGAACTTATCCGTACCTACAATTCACAAACAACAAAATACACTCATAACAACGTATTTTTTGAACATTTGATCATTTAAGGGCTATTTTGGATATAATAAAGATATGTGATTTCTCACATATCAAAACCCTTAAGACCAGATTATAAACAACTGATAACAAACCCAATGAGCAACTTTTAACACTTAAATAAGCACCAATGATAAGCTAACACATTGTGCTACGAATTTAGCTTTTTAAGACAGATTTTAAGAAGACTAGAACAAATGATTTCTAAGCTATAAGCAGCCATACATAAGCATTCAATAACATAAATAAGCAACAATAAGAAACAACAAACAAGAAATAAGCAGTTAAATAGTAAATAAGCTAAAAATGGGAAATGAAAACTTACAAAGGCCCTTGTTTAAACAGGGCAAACAAGCTTATAAATAAGCTAATCTACAAGCTCTAGCTTATCAAAGACAAGCTAGTGAAACCCATAAGCCCATCCAGGTTTGGCTTATCATCCATTTATGCTTTTTGAGTGATTTTTTTAGTAAAATAAGCTTAACCCTTACAAACTATGAAAGAGTTTGTAAGACTTAAGTAAACAGCTAAGAATGATATAAAAAGAGCTTTTGTGAGCTTAGAAAACAGTTTTAAAACATAAAATACTTTAACTTAAAAAATAAGATTTTCATAAAAACTAAACTTTCATTAAACTTCAAATCTGAGTACAAGGTAAAAGAAAGAAATACAATAAGCTAAATTAAAACTAATATAAGCTGAAAAAACTAAAACTAGATTAAAAAAACTCAGTGTCCAAGGACTGACAATGAGTCCTATTTATATAAAAGCTAAGAAGGTTCTAGGTCTTGAGTCCCTTTGATGTGTGTTTCTTCATTGAGACAGCTCAAGGGTGTGTTTGTTGTGTGAGGAGAGTCCAAGAATCATCAAGGCCATTGATCTTAAGTGTTGCCCACGTCCATTGATCTTGACCCTCCAATCTTTGTCTTCTTTCTTTGTCGAATAGGATGCTTGAGGATTGCCAAGGTGGATTTGGCCATTTGTGGAGTGGGTTAAGGTGGATAATGATGTTTTGTTGTGGAGTGAGGGGCTTTTGTTTGTATGTTATAGGGGACAGACACACAAATCGTGTGTGGGAGATATACAGTACTGACGCCCTTTTTGAAAGTTTTTGAAGTTGGCAAGATTGGCCCCCCATTTTGTATGGTAGTATTGCATCCATCGTCCTTAGTTTGAGCCCCTCAAGGTGTGTTGAGTCATTGCAAGAATGGTCCTTGTTGATATAACAGTGTTAAGGTTAAGGGACTTTGGGCTTTTTATATGGGTTTTGGGCCGAGTAAAATAAAAGGGATTTTGGGCCTTTGTTTTATAATTTGGGCTCAAAGTCTTCATATAATTTCTTAATGGGCTGACCCGACCCATTAGATGGGTACGGGTGGGTTGTGGCTTCATAAGTGGCTTTGACTTTTGTCGGGGTTGACTTTGGTTGACTTTTTGACTTTGACTTGGCTTTGATTTTGACTTTTGCTTTACGCTCTTTCCGTTCTCGTGCTCGGTTTTGTCGTTTGTGGCTTTGTTTTTGTCCTTTTCTTGGATATCCGTTTCCTGCACAATACAAATGCAAAACATACAAATACAGTGTATTTTTGGTACGTTTTTGGTCATTTAAGTCCGTTTTTAATGGTCAAAGGTATGTGTAATTAAACACGTACCAAAATCTCCCATACTAAGATATTACCGTGTCCTCACGTAATGCTATAAGTAAACACTTACGAAAACCAAGAATCTTGATCCCCCTCGACTAATAACCTCGAAAAGTAGCTAAGTGTTCATCAAGGGGAATTAAAGAATCAATAGCTTTGAAAAGCCCTGTTTTTACCATTCTTAAAGATATACACTTACTACCACTAATATTTTTGTATTTTTTTTAGCAACTAACTTATTTGACTTTCGTTATTTTCATAACCGTTAGGGATCATAGAACAAGACGCATTTCAATCC